>CABFVZ010005825.1:0-25391 GCA_902151445.1 Timema monikensis
TTCCTCAACTGTTAGCAATAACAACGCGTCCAAGGTAAACAACAACACGTTCAAGGTAAACTGGAACGAGGGGGCATCCACAGTAGTACTGTCTATAGCAGCTGTGTGCAAACCACGGTATCACTTTATGTGGCCCGTGAGAGGTCGACATAATTTAAAATGGTGTTCAAGAATCCACCTAGAACATCAAATTTTATGGTTTTGCATCACCCAATTTTCAGATAAAGCTAGTTTATCTTGAATTAATTGAATTGATTTTAATAGCTATGAATGTGAATTAAAATCTATATTTTCAGAAGTTTCTCTACTATATTTTTATGAAAATTACTTGCCTAAGTAAATGGAATCATTGGCCAATAAACCTTACTCGGAAGCACCTACTTATGTGAACAATAAATTTTTTTTGATGGGGCATGTCAAATCAAGAGGTTGTTTTTGTTTGCCTAATGAAACTTTAGAATGGTTGTCTGTGCACATCATTGAACCTGATATTGACCAATCAAAAAAATAAACAGTGTCATGACTCTCACAAAGCCTACTATAGTTAAACAGCACATTTATGTTTTTTGTAAGCATGTGCTAAAATTCAAATAAATAATTTTAGTATAATTGTGTATTTGTTTTTTAAAAGTGTTTAATTACAAATTAAATTTTCTATTTTAGAATATAATAGTTATATCTTTTGTGACCTCGAACGTATTTTGAAGCATGACTTTTTTTTTTATAAATCAATACTCTACTAGAGCAACAAAAAGAGTTTAAAATAAGTTGTGTAAGTTTTGAATATGTCTCATAAGTAGGCTTTTCGACCATCATGTTTCACTATAAGTTACAGGCCTATTTGAAAAATTAGTAGCCTATTAGTGAGGAAAGTTAACGGGTGGTTAGTGAAACAGGGGGAAGTGGGGTTATTGATAGTTTGGAGTAAAAATGTTCCTCAAATGTTAAAAGCTTGTGCACCCCTGGTTTATTCCATCTTAAAGAAATATTATTTCTCCTTCTTACAACTACTGGACTACGACAGTTGAGCGCATGGTCTAAAATTACGACCCCGGCCTCCTCTGTAATATTTATTTTAATTGCTTTTTGGGTCTGAGCTAAAGCTTGCCATTTCAAACATTTAATCGTGGTTTGAGGAGGTGTTAAGGAAAGAAGGATGGAGAGAGAAACGAGGAGGGTAAAAGACTGTTGGAGTTATGTTCAAGGAATAAAATGAAAGTATCAAACAGTTGTTATGAGAAGGAAAGAGAAAGTCATAAGATCACTAGATATAGTTGGTATGGGGAGCAAATGTCCGTGATCGACTACTTTCTCATGAATGAAGAAATGAAAAGGCAGACCGTAAATATAAAGATAATACCAAGCGTGTCTTTCGATAGTGATCATGGGTTGCTGGTGGCAGCCATAAAGGTATGGAAATGTAGGAGAAAGGCAGTAAGACAAGAAAAAAGAATGAAGGTGTGGAGGCTAAAATTGAAGAGGAATGAGAGATGTAACCTATGTAACAGGGAATTGAACTTTGGCCGTATAGATATACGTTCCCTTCCATTGAGTCAGCCAGATTGGTTCATTAAGGGTATTTTTTACTAACTAGTTCTCCACTCTCCCTTTACGCAAATGCGAATACATTTTATTAAAACTCTACCTTATTCATCCCCTCAATATTACCATAGTTAATGAATGCGTACATCCCAAACGGGAAGTAAGACGCGGTGGTAAAATAAACACAGGTTGAACCTTTATGGACGCGAGAATTCAGATGAATTGTTTTAGGCACTAGTTGAAATCGAGCAAAAATTATCTTAAAAAATGTAGTCAACCGTTCTAACCACTCTACCTGGTTGAAAAACTCTCGGAAGATTACGATCCCCACTATTTTTACAGATTTATTTATGCTTTTTTAAATTAGTCTTACTACCCATCCTGGTTATACGCATTATAATATTTACACTAATACTATAATTATAAGGAAGGTATAGTTCTCATTTGTGTGGAGGGAGAATGCAAAAATTTAGTACACTCGACAGGAATATAAACCACAGCCTCTACGTTATCGGCAAACCAGATTATACATGAGCCAGACTTGTAGTACATGTGACCACCAATGCGGCTTTTTGTTTGATTTAAATCGTCTTTCCGTTTCAAACAACCATGTTTTAACCTACACCAGTGGTCTGTGTAGGTTAGTTGCGGCCTAAGCTTGAAATCGTGTACGAGTTAGGGGCTGGCTTTTTGAGAAACACGTACGGATCGTGGCCCACTCGCTTGAGAGAGAGGTATGAGTTGCGTCCACCTAATTATCAGTGTGTTTTCTATCATTCTATCTTAAATTTCATATAGAAACTATCATCGTCTCATATTGACATCCCTTGTAATATCCAAACTTCTCTCATTTCTTGTTGTTCAATGGTTTTGGCAAAAATTTGAAATTTTGTTAGGTTAGGTTAGGCTAGGTTAGGTTAAGTACCCACCTTGGTGGCGTAGTTGGCTTACGCGCTTGTCGTGTTGAGACTGACTGCTGAGGACGGGGAGATCGAGGTTCGAATCTCGATCGGGTGAACTGGGGGTGGTTTTTCCTAAATGGTTTTCCACTCTACCTCCACGCAAATGCGGGTTCACTTCCTATAATTCAACCTTACCAATTCCTAATCCATTAGCGTAATTAGTACTTAAAGCGTATAACCCGAACGGGTAGTAAGACGCGGTGCTAAATATTATATTATAATATTAGGTTAAGTCAACAACCCACCTGCAATTAGTATGTGGATCTAAAAATGTGGGGCAGTAAATTCAACTGTATAGAGGTCAGCAGCTCGTGTGGTCGCAACTCACCTGCAACCTCAGTGGTTACACAGATTATACTAGTCAAACCCATCAATCCTGACTTAACCGGACAAGGTGAGACGCGGGTGTTCCATAAATAGTTAATTGATTTACTGCTAACTGCTAACGCCTTAGATCATGCAGCCACCGAAACGGGTCAGTTCCAATATTGATTGACGACTTTTACAAATTGGGCTACTTGAATGTTTATAAATTATCCAAGCTTTCGACTTATTTGAGTTATTTTAAACCTAGTAGACATTCTGTGAGATCGGTTTGTTACTGAGTACATCCATTGACACAAAATCACAAATAAAATCCTGTATTAAATATAAAAGCCACGAGAAAAGGGTGTTTATTGGCTTATACTGGAT
Source organism: Timema monikensis (assembly GCA_902151445.1). Lineage (NCBI taxonomy): Eukaryota > Metazoa > Arthropoda > Insecta > Phasmatodea > Timematidae > Timema > Timema monikensis. The sequence continues at coordinate 3,198 of CABFVZ010005825.1, forward strand.
AAATGCTACTACTAGGACCTGAGAGAGGGGATAAATAAAATTATTCTCATCTCACAGCCGTTTAGATAACCCCACTCGACACCTGACATCCATTATTTCATTTAAAGAGTACTCTTCATGGTGTGAGCCCACAAGCGAGCTATACCGACCGAGCGGCCGCCACCATTAACGACCATAGTTCCAAATTTGCAAATAGAGGGTGTCATGTGGTTGGCACAACGTGCCCTCCAACTGTTAAGCTCAATTTTAAAAACCAGAGCTGCTACTTCTTTACTCAATTAGCTCCCCATTTTTCCTCTCGAAGCTGAGTTGATCACGTTTCAGACCCACTGCTTTACGGACGAATTTTGGCAGCGCCGGGGATAGAATCCGGGATCTCTGGATCTGTAGCCGGGAACTCTGACCACTGAGGCGGTATCTTAATAGAACAGTTACCCAATATATCTGGTCAAGTAAACTGAAATAGCTTCTTGAAATAATGTAAGTGTTGAATGAGAGGATGAAAAAAGTAAGTTTAAATTGAAAAGGTAGACACGGTGATACAAATATATTTAATTATTTTTATTATTTTTATTTCTTATTAATGTTTTTAGCATCTCGTTTTACTACACGTTCGGCTTATACGTCTCTATACTAATTACGCAAATAGGATGGAGCATTTGCGTGGGAAGAGTGAAAGCCATTTAAGAAAAACCACCCTCAGTACACCCGACCGGGATCAAACCACGATTCCCCCCTCCCCCCGTCATTGGCAGTCTAGTAGGCCTATATTATGAAAGTGATGCCTTAGACCATGTGGCCACCGAGGTGATTAATATTATTTTAATATGTGATTATATTTCAACAACAAGTCTGATGTGTGTTGTATTTAATCTTCGATTAAGTGGAAGTTCAGTGGCAGATCATTAATGTTAACACCTTAACTTCGCCAGATCATTAAGGTTTAAGGTCTTACCGTTGCCAGATAATTAAGACCATTATTATAATTATAATTATAATAATATTTAATTTATATATTTAATAATATTTAATTTATATATTTAAAGTTGCATTATCCTGAAGTTTTTTTAAATTATATCAATGCGTAATGATTTTCCCTACTACTTTTTGCTAATGTATCTTATTAGTTTAATTATTATTATAATAATAATTTAAATTTCCATTTCCTTTTATTATAATGCTGGCCAGCGGTCACAGGACCTATAACAGGCCAGCACTGAAAAGTACACAAGTACCTGACACGTGGGCATTATACATATAAATAAATACTGTTATTGATAGACAAGAAAAAGAGGGATACTAATAAGATACATTAGCAAAAAGTAGTAGGGAAAATCATTACGCATTGATATAATTTAAAAAAACTTCAGGATAATGCAACTTTAAATATAAGAGGTAGAACATAATCTGGGTAAATTAATGATAGGGGAGTTCTTTAAACAACTCTCTGAGTTTTGTTTTTATTTTGTGATAAAACTCGAATTCGATAAACCTAGAATTTGCACTATGGTTCCAATGGCAAACAAGGCTGACCTCGTAAGAGTTGTTAAGAAAAAATAATAATTTTGGATTACGAGAAGCTTAGGAAGGGACATGAATATCTTGTTGATCAAGGCCAAATTTACAAGAAATATTATTGAAGATATTAAAAACCGAATAGTAATAATATCAAAAATCACGTTGAAGTGCGATTTTATATTCTGTATTCTACGATCAGTTCAGTAGATTTTTTTAAAATTCAAAGTTTTTTTTTTTAATGCTGATATTGGTCTTACTGGTTGTAAGCGTAATTAATATACGTGTATAACGCAAACGGTGACTAAGACATGATGAAAGTGTTTGATAAATATTTTTCTATGATCGTTCCTTACGTCCATAAACACCACATACTTGCTATCATCTTGTTTTTCAAGCCTTCCCCCTTATCCCCCCCCCCCCCCCCACCTCCCAACAACGGGTAAGTAGNCAACTAACTTGCAACAAGTGTGTAATGAGTTATAAAGAGAGTGACGCGCTTGAATCCAAACATCCTACAAATAAAACAGAGGGTCATATTAAACAGAAAACTTATGTTTATATCAGCGTCTATCAGACAAATAAACGTTAAAAGGGATTATATTAGTTTGATGTTTGAACATCGCTTGTGCAGAGAAGATATACATCCTGAATACAAACCCCCCTGGCAAAAACTTAATCTGAGCTTATTTATTTCAAATAGGTTAGTAGGGAAAGTAAATCCTAAAATTTTGCTCCTTTTAATTAAACATATAAAATTAATATGCTATAATATACTATAGGGATATTCATAGTATATACCATACTTATACATACACGCACTTTAAAAAATCATATTTAGAGGAATTATACCCGCATTTGCGCTGAGGGAGAGCTGTAAGGGACATAGGGAGAGCCACCCTCAATACACCCAACTGGGATTTGAACCTTGACTTCACCGTCACCAGAAATCTATACTAAGGCATGTATCACGATCAACTTAACTTTAACTTAACATAAAGTTCATTTAAGGTTCACTTAACTTAAGAAAACAAATGTGTGATCACGATTCACGTAACTTAACGTAACAACTCGAGCCAAACATCTGCATTCTAGGATACCTATATGTTTTGATCTGTGAGTTGTGCTATTTTTAAAGTGATGATCTGTGAATGTTTACAATTTACAATCAAAAATTATAATAAATATATATTATTAAACTTTTTGATAAATTTATCTTTCCTATTTTAGCGTAATTATTTTGTTTCAATGTATGATCACTAGAACTTAAGCTAAAGATTAGACCTTGGTCATAAAACCAACAACTGAATTAATAAATAGCCCTGTAGATGTCAATCGCATAATGATTGGCTGGCTAGATCACGTGATACCATCCATGTAACGTTCACTTAACGTGAAAGACTTCCTAGGACATTTATTAAGTTAAGTTAACTTCAAGTGAACGTTAAGTTAACTGCATCATGATCACTTCCATTTAAAAACACGAGACGAACCTTTACTTTAAGTTACGTCAAGTTAACATTAAGCTCACATTAAGTTAACGTTAAGTTGATCGTGATCCCGGCATAAGTAAGATTTGCGTTATGACCGACCACGTGTTCACCGATGATGCAACATGTTGATCAAATATATGTAAAACTTTCGTTACATTCAAGCCGAATTTGGACTACTCGTGGCTAGGTCAACATTTCAAGGAGGTCGGGGGCTACAGGATAAACATATTTATGAATATGAAATAGCTCTAGACACTATTTGGAGCTAATTTTTATGTTAATCAAGGGCAGGGATTAAATTGTTACATTACCCAACCCAACCCAGCCTAGCTTATGGCAAAATCATAAACTAAATATACCTAACCTAAAACAAAGAAAAATAATTGGTGGGGCTGAATTTGTATCTACTCGCAGGTCTAATTTATGTTATAACTTATAACCCTCCTAACCCAACTAAGCTATGATGATAATCCTCCTGGCCAGTGACCGTGGCCCGAGTAATCTATGACGATAATCCTCCTGGCCAGTGACCATGGCTTGAGTAAACTGTGACTATAATCCTCCTGGCTAGTGACCGTGACTCAAGTAAGCTATGATGCTTTCGGGACAAGGGGTCCGTATACCAACCATAATGCGCCGAATAGCCTGATCCCCTCCTCTTACCCTCCCAACCCTTACATTCAATTTTTCTTTGGCGACTCATTTGTGACGTGTTTTTGGAGCTACGATTCGAATATATAGTAGTTTCATGTTTTGTTGTTTCCTAATCTCGACGATTTGTCTTCGTCCACAGTTCTTCCCACGTCCACTACTTTCCTTTGCCAGTATTTATTCATAGTCTACCCAGCTTTGTTATCTAAATAATGAAAACAATCACAAACTTTTTTTGATGTACTTAAACAAAAGAATAGCTACATACTCACATTTTCTTGTTTTGTTCAAGCAGTAAATAAGTCATTGATAATTTTTTATTGTCAACTTTAGAGGAGAGGGTGAATTATAAACCCCAACCCCGTTCCCCCCGGCTAAGGTCTTGCATACAACGTTTACGAATCAAGAGTAGGATAAATGCTTTTGAATAGAAATTACATATATAAACGAGATCAATAGTGAGGTCATTGTACGGCTCAATGCTGGCGTGTTGGACTCTCATTCCCAAAATACGTGTTTGACCCAAACCCAGGCTGAATTTCTAACCTAACCAGAGAGGGCCTATCTTGATTAAATCATACGTTAGATTTATATCATGACTGGAGAAGATTGCAAAGGAAAGAAGGTTTCTAAGGCACTGACCCTCTACAATTAAAAAAGTATATGTCAATTATAGAATTTAGATACTCTCATTAAGGGCGTGTGGCCCAAAATTAATAATATAATCATTATATATATATATATATTTATATAAGTAGGTCTTCTTAAACCAAACTTGGATCAGTGTATTAAATATAATAATAATAATAATAATAATATTTAGCACCACGTCTTACTACCCGTTCGGGTTATACGCTTTAAGTACTAATTACGCTAATGGATTAGGAATTGGGAAGGTTGAATTAGAGGAAGTGAACCCGCATTTGCGTGGAAGGAGAGTGGAAAACCATTTAGGAAAAACCACCCTCAGTTCACCCGACCGAGATTCGAACCTCGATCTCCCCGTCCTCGGTGGTCGAGCTCAACGCAACAAGCGCGTTAGCCAACTACGCCACCTAGGCGGGTTATTAAATATAGATTAAATGTATTATTTTAAGCAAAGTGTTTACTCAAAGTTTGAAATTTTGGCATTTAATGCAACAATTTTTAGAAAAACCAAATGATGTAAGCATTTCGTATCTAGAATATTAGAAGTACTTGAGGAGGTTTTAATTGAAATAAATATTATTTCAATGAACCTTCAGTTAATTTCGTAAAAAAATGCCAAATAAATGCAATATTCAACTAATTATTTTGTATATTTAAACGTGTGTAATAATGGGGGTAACTTTATAATGCTACTTCATTCTAATTAATATCCAATCTGAAACTCATTAAAATACATACGAGCTGAGATGCTTAATATTTTGCCCCCGAATTTTGAAAATATACAACGTGTATCTAAAACATTGCATCAAATTTCGGCAGGCTATTCCTTGGGTGAAAATAGAATAATTCACATCAGCAACCTAGGGTCCATCTTGAATATTAAGGGTGGTATATACCCCTAAACATAGAGCTAAAAACGACTATTGTGTGAAATATTATGAAAACTGATTAAGGTATTACAACGAATCTTTGTATACTACTTATTGAAACCTTGATCATTAATAAACTGAATGTGCTGTTACCGTTACCCACCCCTATCATGTAAAAAAGGGGGGTTGCAACACTTTTTTCTGCAATAAAATGTGTCAGATTAAGTTTTACTAATTTTGACTTAATATTACAAAACAAGGATTAAAATTAACAAAAAAAAAGGTGCCTTGGAGAAACTGTCTAGCTTTTTCCGTTTTCGAGATAATCACACAAGTTTGAGCTCAGAGACAAGTGTTAATTCCTGCCAGGTAGGCAACCAGTATAGCTGTTGCGTAGCCACCACGCTCTCCTTACCTTAATCCGTTAGACTTATTTCTGTGGGTCTTTTTCAAAGCTTTGGTGTACGAGACCGCCATTGAATCCGAGGAAGACCTGTTAGCCAGGCTAGGTGCTGCATGTGATAAGGTTCAAGAAACACCACGTGTTTTCCAAAGATTACGCCAGTCATTGATACGCCACCTCAATTATTGCAATGACGTTAGTGGCCACTATTTTGAACACTTACTATGAATTTGCTTTTGAAGCTAGGAATTAAAACATACAATAACTACGGTTAGTATTTCTTAATTTAGCTTTCAATACTCCAGTGAGTGTAAGGATTAAAATCCCACCCAAGTGTAACTGTATAAGCATAACTTACTAATGTGATAAATAGCAACACACCGGAGCTTATGAAGAAGGAAAAGTATCTGAGTTGCTCTATCAATACACACAAACCAGCCTTGTTTACCAAATTTACGTGATACATAGTCACACGTGCCGGTAAAAATGGTTAAACGACTGCAGTGCGAAGTAAACACTGCGATTCTGGTTGCCTACCATGCAGGCATTTACACTTGTCTCTGAGCTCAAACTTGTGTGATTAGCTCGAAAACGGAAAAAGCTAGACAATTCCTCCAAAGCACTTTTTTTTGCTAATTTTAATGCTTGTTTTGTAATCTTAAGTCAAAATTAGTAATAATTACTCTGACACATTTTATTGCAGAAAAAAGTGTTACAACCCCCCCTTTTTTACATGATGGGGGTGGGTAACGGTAACAGCACATTTAGTTTATTAATACTCAAGGTTTCAATAAGTAGTATACAAAGATTTGTTTAAATACCTTAATCAGTTTTCAAATTATTTCACACAATAGTAGTTTTAGCTCTATGTTTAGGGGTGCATACCACTCTTTAATTTTCAAGATGGACCCTAGGTTGCTGATGTAAATTATTTTATTTTCACCCAAGGAATAGCCTGCCAAAGTTTGATGCAATGTTTTAGAAACATGTTGTATATGATACACCCCCGCAATAGCTGCAACAGAACGGCCTGGTCAGAGTAGAGCAGACAACTCATCCCTTCTCACTCCAAGTCCTTAGCTGTCGGTCCTTGAAATCATAAATCTGTAGCTAGTGGATTTGGAATGTTTGTACAGCTTATTGCCCTGACACTTCACCATCTCTCTTTAGGGATTGTCACCTGGCTCTCAACCGTTTTCAAGTCAGTGTAGCAAGTGCTACTATTGATAAAAGGATTTCTTTCAGTGCGGCTGAGTGTAATTGCATTTAATGTCTTTAGAGAAGTGTGAAGTGTAATAATAGTGAAAAAACAATTTTTATTTTTTTAGAACATTGCCCCACAAAAGTTTAAAGATGATAGAAGAGATGTAGAGGGAAAAGGTATAAGAATTCCAAGACAATGACACGCATTTACGAAGAAATTCGGAAAGCCCAAACCAAAAACCAAAAAGTTGGTGAAATGACTTCAAACTTATATAATAGTATTGAATTTAAATTATTAATTTTTTTTTGAAAATTATTTTGAAATCTGTAACCAATTCCGGAACCTCCAACTTAGCAAGTCAATATCTCACCATTGAGCTATCTAGGGTTATTCCTGTATTAGGGTCATTTATTGCTCATATTTTAAGGGTTGGTTGGTAATAGATGTGTAAAATCGTCGGCCATTTAATAATAATCAGAAACACACTCCATCGTTGATCCATGGTAGCTTTATGCTGCAGTTTGAACAATTTTTATTAATTTTAAATAGTTTATTGAATATAATTTGTAAAGTTGAAGTCGCCTACTTTTATTTAGCTGCGGACCATATAAATGTTTTATAAAGATGCTGTAAACCACTTACTAACTATTTAGAAAGTAATTTTAGAAATTAATTTTAAGAATGACCTTAAACAAAGACTACAGCGTGAGACAATTGTGCATATGTTAAATAAATAATTATAGATTACCTTTTAGTCATATTGGCCATGAGGTGAAATTTGTAGGTTAATATATTAATATATAATGTTACTTTTTACCTTCCCACACCTCTCTGGCTGAGAAAAAATATTAATTGTGAAAAAAATCAAATTCGAGATTTTGATGGATGTCAACGACCCCCTGAATCAGAAAAAGTGTTTATATATAGATAATAATGTCAGTCAGTAAATCTGACTAGAGACGAAACTATTTTACCAATGGAAAATCCGGCCTATTGCAAAAGACGCCCTAAATTTACAATGAGTCAGGTTAATTGGAATATAATATATACTTGCTTATCAACCTGATAATTTTCCAGCTCATTGCAATAAGCCCATACAACCTTAAGCTAATAAGGAAATGCACCTTTGTACACTCAATCAGCCTAGTTGATTCTTGGTTTATTGCAATAAGCTCAAGATAGGGGAGGCTCATTAAAAAGTCTACAGCAGTGGTTCCCAAACTGTGGGACGTACAATTATTCTTGATGGTACGCCGTGAGAAGTCAAACAAAACAAACAAATTAAAGTATAAAAAATGAATTCATAAAATATAATAAATATATTACAACCCAGTCTAATAGAAGTGATCTATAGATTTTTGGCAAACAAATTCATAAAGACATCCCGGAAAAATATGTAACTGTTCGTGAATCTGCGAGTAAGAAATCAAAGTTTGGGGGCCAGGCAGGCATATGCCAGTTGCAAGTGTATAGTCTAAAAAAACAACAAAAAACGTGTCAAATGAAAAAGTGTGCCTGTGAGACGACAAACTAATTGGCAAATCAAAATGTCACAGCAGTTTACCGTGCAGTTTATAGTGTATATAAATAAAAGTGTTATGTGAAAAGTGTGAATTGACAATGATAAATGTCACAATATATTTGTAAACGCGTGTATTTCTTCTATAAAAGAAAGGTAACTATTAAATGGATAAGAATTAATTACGTTTGTTTAATCTCTTTTACTATACATTACTTGAACTTGAGATATTTAATCAAGCCTTGCAATCGTACGGAACTTAGTAAGTTAATTTAAGAACATGCTGAAAGAGAAAAATATTATATTCTGTATACCAGCAGTTCTCAAACTTTTGTAATGGCGCACCACCCCAACAATTTCCGTAATTTGGAGTAGGTAAAACCGTTTGTGTGTTTATTACAAGAGGGTGCAGCTGCACCGTCTCTATGAACTTTAATCAATGCTGCCACCCCTACAATCACCGAGTGAATCTATTTTAATTTAGGTTAGACTGGGTCCTAACATATTTATTAGATTTTATGAGTCTATTTTTTTACGACTTTAATTTGTTAGTTTTATTTGGATTCTCACGGCACATCATTAGGAATAATTGTACGTCCCACACCCTCCCCGGTGGCGTAGTTGGCTAACGCACTAGTCGTGTTGAGCTCAACTGCTGAGGTCGGGGAGATCGAGGTTCGAATCTCGGTCGGGTGAACTGGGGTGGTTTTTCCTAAATGGTTTTCCACTCTCCCTCTACGCAAATGCGGGTTCACTTCTTTTAATTCAACCTTCCAATTCCTAATCCATTAGCGTAATTAGTACTTAAGTGTATAACCCAAACGGGTAGTAAAACGTGGTGCTAAATAATAATAAAAATGTACTTCCCACAGTTTGGGAACAGCTGCTGTAGACTTTTTAATAAGCCTTCACTATCTTGGGCGTATTGTAATAAGACTTGAATCAACCAGATTGATTGAGCGAACAAATGTGTATTTCCTTAATAGCCTAAATCTGTATGGAATCATTGAAATAAGCCTAGAAGTTATCAGGCATAAAAGCAAATAGAATATTATCTTCCAATTAGACTAGCTCATTGTAAATTGAGGGCACCTTTTTCAATAAGCCAGACTTTACAATTAGCCTACAACACATATACTGTATGTGTATATACATATATATACATATATATTACGGAAGTTTTTAAATTAAAAAATTTATGTAATGCTCTGTGGGTGTGATGTTCCTCTTTCTCTAACAGTATATATTATTTCGTTTATGTTCTTTGATAGAATGTGTAACAATATCTATTATATCGTTTCAAATATCTTAGGAGTTTTAAGTAAATAACTCTATTTTATTTACAGTACCGAGAAAGTCTATGCTGTGCACCATCCCCACATTAAAAAAAAATAGAAATTAGCCCTTTTGTAAAAAAAATAATTATAAATTTGATTGTGGATATAAATTAGAAATAAAAAATCATGCTAGAAAATTACGAGGCTTAGCTCTGTTGATAGTGCGCCCACCTACGGAGCTAAGGGTCCTGTGCTCGATTCCCATGGCTGGGAAATTTATTATTGTTGGAATGTGTATTTCCCCTTTTAAAGTGATGAATTGAAGGCTGGAGGATGGATTTTGTGTCTGTCCTGGAATTAAGATTAGAGCGTTTAGTTCAAAGAAGTATAACCTGAACGCGCTGCTAAAAAAAGTTAAAAAAAATAGCACCGACAACCTAAAATGGCATCACGTAACATAATTTGAGAGCCACTACTGTATTAGCTAGGTTCAGCTTACAAACAAATAACAATATGTGCATTTGTGCACAGAATGTCTACATCAATTATACACCTCCACAATCATAACACACGTATAGGCCTATATTTTCAATCACTCTTTTTTATGTCTTTTCTTGGCAAATGTTTTTTCTAATGTATATTTTTCCCCTTTTCAGATATAACTAATTAGTTTTATAACAAATATCAAAAATAGTTTGTAGGTCCCAAGTTCAATTCCTGTGTCCAGATGCCATTTTTTTAATATAAATAATATGTAGATGAGAATATAGCCGTAATTAACAAATACTCATATCTGACATCATGTAGAGATAATGATTTAAATACTTAACATCCACCCCCAGTTCCCTTAAACTCCATTAATTAGGCATATCTGTACACAGCATACTTAGTGTAATCAATATTTATATTTTTATTAATCTCACTAGTGTGTCATTAATAAGAAATATCTAAAACAGGGGTAATGTACCCACATTTTTGTGGAGGGACAAAGGGAAATCATTTATAAAGATGCACCCTTTGTTTACCTATTAGGGATTTGAACCCTGACCACCATTCATCGTTAAAATAAAATAAATGAACTTAGTGTTTGAATCAAGTTAGGGTTAACTTTAAAAATGAACCGATGGTTTAGTTCGGTTCCTGACTTACAGTTTTCATTCATAATAGCCCGAGAAGACTGTCTACCTGCTAACCCTACCCGTCCCCCAACCCCCTTACCCACCCTTAAGACTTCATCCCAAGACTTTCCAGTCACGCCACCCTTGACGAAGATAAGTTTTTTGGTTCTCAATGGAACGGAACGGTAGCATCTACTTTCACCTTTTCCTCAGTGACACAAACGCTATCTTACAGATTTTTCTCAACAATAGCTCTGTTCAAACACCGTTAAACTATCAATCGTGACCAAGTTTATATTAATTTATATTTGACAAATCCTGCTAACAATAGGTTGAATATATATGCATCTTGTTCACGGGTTTAACCCAGTACTACCCTTAGTCGCCAATTGCCTCGAAAAGTTAAACCACGCTATAATATGGTTTTGTGATTTTCTCCATTTTAATTGTGGTGTCCATATTTCTGCATGAAAACCATCTTAATTTTTTTTCTAGAGGTTATCTATAAATGTTTAAATATATCAACTCCCTGTGATTCGTTGCCGTCCACAAATTAATTTTTTGATACTTGCAGAAAGGAATCACAAGAATAAATTATAATTATATACAGACACAATGACACCTAACTTAAAGTGAAGAGTTCGCAGGTTTCGCAAAGTATGCCGAAAAGAAAAGGATTAGTGAAAACCAATTAAATAATGCCATATCAAACCAACAAGGGTTTCTGGAGAAATGTGCAATCCCATAGCGTTACGGACCACTGGTGATCAACATCTCACCTATTTGAGGATAACTTTGAAATGGAACCCTCCTGGGTCCATCACACATTTTACTAGTTTCTGTATACGAGGATTGGTGGAACCCAGTACCTTGTGAAAGATGAACTGCGCCAACTTGTGGTTGATGCCTCGTGAATAGAATTTCATCTGACCCTGAGGTAAGATCATTTAAGTTGGCAATAGCCAGCTCACTGGTAGCACACCAATAAAAAATAAAAAAGCCCAACGCTCGTAAAGGTGATCGTCCTCGCAAAGACAGTTCCGTTTGTTTGCGCCATGGCTAGAGCTCCACTGAACAAGAATGCTTCTCACTGGTGTTTATCGAGCCCTTGTGGTTTATTAGTGCTTGACCTCTCTCGAGAGCCAGGTGGCTAAGGGAGTTAACTTCAAATGTAAAATACCTCGGTTCAAACCTGGGTGTTGCCTAAGAGACTTTAAATAAGGTTTGTTTAGAGGTTTGTTCTAATTCAGTAATTACCTTCTAGGATGTGTAATTTTACGATGTTTAGTCCTGGCTTAAGCCAGTTTGTGATTCATATTTTGATACAATTCTGGGTTTATAAATTTCTTGTTGACCTTGGTGGTCTTGGCGTAGAGCACTCACCTCAGGATCCGATGAGATCGACAGATTTTTACTGAGTGGTAAAAATCCGTAGCACAACTTCTTTCGGAGTGGAAGTAAAGCAGATGATCCCATGTAAATTGTGACATGTAAAAGAACCCTAGAAGGTATGGGAAAGTACCTTTTTTGGCAAAATTGATAGGCCCTCTCACGCTAGATTATAGAAATTATCGTGAGCTAATTTAATCAGTAGGTTCATATATTGAACGTTAAATACCACAAATAAACGAAAATAAAGTTTAAAAAAATATAAATTGTGTGTGACATATCCTTGATTTTAAAATAATATGGTTTGGTGCCTGCATCCCATTAATTGTACTAAACTGCCTTGAAATCTCTAACTTTATTATCAGTCTCACACACAAATAGTTGACATGTTTACTTAATGAAATTTAACTATATGTACACTTGACGCAACACATCACACATCTAGCTCAAATACTTGGCTCGACATTATTGCGACCTCTAATCCAGACAAAGTACTGAATCACGGACAGATAGCTGCACCTGGCCTCTCACATCATGACTTAATATTTATATCTTATTCTCTCAACATTCCTAAATTCAAGCCTAAAATAATTAAAGTTATTAACCTCTAAAATTTGGATGGGGATTCCCTAATTAAAGATGCCTGATCCATTTCTTGGCAAAATATACTAGCTCTTAAAAATGTTGATGAAAAAGTTAATTGTTTGAATGAAATGATACGGGAACTTGTTGACAGACAGGTTCCTACTAAAACAAAACGGGTTACTAGACCACCCGCCTGTTGGGTGTCCCAGACTATACGAGTACTGATATCCCATCTAGATGCCCATTAGGCACTTTCAACAATCACGTGACATCTGAATTATTTGAGAAATATAGTTTACTTAGAAAGAGATGTACACAGGACGTCCGCAAAGCTAATCTTCTGTATACACATAATTTATTATCACATAGCTCCTCGCCTAAAGGTTTATGGAAAGACCTTAGACAGTTAGTTGTTGGATACAAACGTAAGGGTAACACTGAAATATCCATATCGTCTGATGACCTTAGTTCTTATTTTGTGAATACTCCTAATTTAATTGATCCCGTTAAAAAAAATGACCAACTAACTTAGCGTCTCAGTTCACAAATCATAATAAATTCAATGTGCATGCAATATCGCTAGCAGACGTTGTACAATCAATTAAGCAAATCAAAACAAATGCACAAAGAAATGATCAAATTCCAATTACATTTATAAAAATAATACTTTTCTATGTTTTAAACCCTATAAGAGATATTTTTAGTCATTCTCGATAATTAGTAATTTTTCCCTCTTTGTGGAAATCTGAAATAATAAGGCCTATTCCCAAAACACCTTCCTCTCTTTCTCATATCGATAGTGCCGTGGATAATATAAATGCTGACTTAAGTGGAACAAATAATTGGTCATTACAAAATGGCCTTAATGTTAGTCTTAAAAAATCTCAATCGATTATTATAGGGCACAAAGATTACTATCCACATTGAATTTCACCTCTGTACAACTAATAAACTTAAACAACAGCCCAATTTAATTTGTGTCGATTGTTAAAAACCTTGGTTTACATATAAATGAAAACCTAACATGGAATAATCATGTGAGAAAAATATGCAAAAAAGTGCTTTTATCCCTTACACTCACTTAAACGCCTGAAAAAATGTGTACCAATTAATATTAAATCCAAAACACATGTGTTAGATTTATATTCGACCTCCGGTCACGTGATCATATTTCCCCATACTATAAGAGACTAACTTGGCTAAGACTTAAAGAAAGACTAACTCTACACTCGATGACAATCATAAAGAAACTATTGACTTCCAACTCTCAACAATACCTTTCTTCACGTATTCGCTTCACTCAAATCTAATAATAATAATTTCAACACTCGACCACAAGAAAACTCAATTTTATTCATTCCTCTCCTTAATTCCAAGCATTACTCCAATTATTTCACTGTTTCAGCTTCTCGTTCATGGAATACCCTAACCAACAATGTAAAGAAATTAGAATTGAATGGTTTCAAGAGAAAAGTCGCAAATAATCTGCGTGTGGAAGCTCATACGTGAGATGGAGGAGTGTGAAACGTAATCATACCTTCTTGTGTGTGAATTATTTATGTTTGCGTTAAATTGATTTACGGTCATCATGGTTGCGTTGTGTTAAATTGATCTCTGGTCCTCATATTATGTAATCCATGTGTATTTTAGCTTTAATTTTTCTATTTAATCATATGTGTGTTTTTTGTTCTGTTGAATTTCATTTTAATTGTATTGGTTAAGTGTAAGAAAAGGTGGTAGCCTTAACTTCGCCAATAAAGTCGATTATTACTATTATTATTATTATTATTATTATTATTATTATTATTACTACTACTAAATAGTAGGTTACCTTGTGATAAGTGGCCTATTTCATGTTGGAACTGTAAATACATCACTTCAGGCCTTCACAGGTGATCACGATCATGCGGATTGAGAAGTTAGTCTCGTCTTAGCTGAGTTGCTGATGAATAGGAGGTCGGGGTTCGAATACAGGACAGGTGTAAACCCATTTATGTGGTTTGTCGTGCACAATTTTCTGCTATCCCTTCAAGAAAATGTGGATACATTTCATCTAAAGTTCTATCTTACTTATCCTTATTCTATTAGTGAAAATATGAAGCTAGCTCGGATGGGTATTAGGCCATAGAACACAACAATCAACTAATTATAAAATCTGGTTCACACAAAAAGATAAGCTAAGATTTGCTCTGTTTAGAATAATAGTGGATCATATATTTAAATGTGTTGGTTCGCACAGAAAGTTAAGATAAGCTAGGATATGGCTTGCTACGCCACGCTATGTTTTATCCGATTGCTGGCCGGGCAATTTTTCCATCTCTCATCTTGGGGCATCTTAAGCTGCGCATGCGCATAATGCAGCATGGGCTACGTGTCGTACAGACTCAGTGCTGGATTGTTGAAAATAACCAAAGAAGTGTTGACGTTTGGTTTTCAGTTTATTTCACGTGTATTTAAGTAATATTATATCTAGGCTTTATATTTAATAAGGGTTTTTATATTACAATGTAACCGTTAATTGAAGAAGTCAAACCCCCACCTGCTAAATTTTCTTCCTCTTCCGAAACAGCTTCTAATAGCAGCAGCTCCTCTTTCTTAGTTCTATCGTCTGAGCTCAAACAATACTTTTGAAGAATGCAATAACTTCACTTTACTGTAGCAAACCAAAAAAGAAACCACAATTAATTTAGGAGGGGAAAGATGAACCATAGCTTAGCTTAGTAATGAGTGTGAAACCAAACTGACAAAATATTAGCACAGCATAGCATATCATAGCATAGCTTAGCTTAGTATTCTGTGTGAACCGGCCTTGGTTCTTTTATTCATAAGTTTTTAACAAATTTGTTTAGTATATATGTATATATTTGTTATTCACACCAGGTCTTATTCTCATCCGTGCGGTCCTCATTTAAACACACTGTAGCATAATTGGGATTATAAGGATATAATAAATTAAATGTACCAACATTTACGAGGAGGAAGAATGAGAAGCCTTGTATCAATAAACTACCTTCAGTAAAATCATCCTGGACTCAAAACCTGACCTCCTGGTCACCAGCCAACCATCAATCAGAATAAACGAGTTTGACGTTTAGTCTGCGTGCCCACAAATACGGGCTTAAATTTTATTCTTTATACTAACTAATCAATTAATTAATAAAAGATTCCATAAACTTAAAACCACAGAATAGTTTTTTTAAATTAATTTTTAAACCCCCAATTCTCTGGCCGCATGGTCTAAGGCATCTCTCTAGCAATATACTAAATTTCTGATGATGAAGATATCGGGGTTAGAATCCAGGGAGGATGTAATGAGGGTGGTTTTTCCACGAAAATGCGGGTCCATGTTGTCTAAATTCAACTTTAATAATTCATAACCCGCTAGTGTAATTAGTACCAAAGCTTATAACCTGAATGGTTAGTAAAACCCGCTGCTAAAAAAAGTGACTTTTTTAATTTAAAAAACCCACTTCATGGCGTCATCCCGCAGTCGGGTTGTACCAACCAAGTGGCCGCCACCTGTTGGTTAAGATGGTGCCAACTTATCTGGATAAAGGGTGTTGTGTAGTCAGCACAGCGAACCCTCTGGTTGTTAATCTCATTTTTCTAGACCGGTTCTTTTCAACTTATTATTTCATAAATATTTTCTGATTAAAAGCGTTTTCAAAAATGGTTAAAAGTCTCTAACCACGTTTGTTTTTAACTATCTAAGTTTCTTCTTTACCCACATAATACAGTGGTTTGCCAACAAAAAACCAATCTAAGACGTTCACACACGTTCCAAAGTGGTAGGGGCATCCTTCAAGTCACGGCTAGTGAGTGATGGTATTAGATCGAATAAATCACGATAACAATAGGTGCAAGCCTCTATCCCCTTCTAGGTGCCATGATGCGTCAAGACCTCTATTGTCAACTAATCATAATAATTGCCGATACAATAAAATCAGTTTTTTTTACCATTCCTGGGAAAACAATTCATTACGTCTCAAAAGGATATATTTTTTTAACTTTTAAACCCGATGGTTAATGACTTATTTATCTATTAGGGTCAAAGGTTAATCGTTCTGAGCCAGAAAAAAGTAGAAGTTAAATAAATTATATAACACTAGCTAATCTAAGGTTACAGGAAAAAATATGTAAATTTTAAAAGCAAACAAGGCATCATTCACCCTGATACTGGACGGAATTAGTACAATTTTGTACACCCTCAGGGTGATGCAATTATTTATGTACGTTAGAAAATAAGATGTATTAGCAACCCTGTAGGCAGTAACGGGGTATTGGAGGGTCAAAAACCTATTAACCAGGAAATTGTGAGAGTCGCCGCCAACAACAATAGCGTCCTAAAAGCTATTAAGGAGGGGTAGCTTTCTTCCCTTGTCTTGGACCGCGCTAAAGGTCCGGGGGACAGTTAGGTTCGTCCATGTTGGATCTTCTGGACCAATGGGAGTATTTTTTTTAAAATATTAAAAAATATAGTATCTATTGAGTCGAGTAGGAGACTCATTACTCTGGTCCCACAGGGCTACGGCCAAGGACGCTCCCAGGTGAATTCTGGGGTGTCATATTTTTGTGAACCTTTAAACGACACCTCGCGTTAGTCGCTAGGTTAGTCACCGCGGATATAATTATAACAAAAAAAATATAATCAGGCGTGATAGCGCGTAGTATTTATATTATATTACGGCTAAGCAGGGGATATAGTAATTCTCCTTAAATCGGTTGACGGCCACTCTCACACTAAATAAGACGCGTGACGTGTATCGAGTGCATTGCTAAAATAAATTAAGATATATGATTTCTTTAATTAATTTAACCCACTATACGATCACTAAAAAATTTTATATTGAAATAAGATAAACATTCAGTCCGTGTATCCCTCATTATATTTGCGAAGCCGGTACGGTCATCGACAGGCTGGCCACGAAGGTGTGTTAGCGGAT
Organism: Timema monikensis; assembly: GCA_902151445.1. Classification (NCBI taxonomy): domain Eukaryota; kingdom Metazoa; phylum Arthropoda; class Insecta; order Phasmatodea; family Timematidae; genus Timema; species Timema monikensis. The sequence continues at coordinate 20,812 of CABFVZ010005825.1, forward strand.
GTCCGTTTTTGCGCGTAGCAAGGGAAAACCTCTATCTATAGTATACTCTATTGTACTAACAACAGGCAGAAGAGCTGTATTTATAGTCTAATCTCGGGAGTCCACCAATATCCAGGTGTTAGAATAACAGGCAGAAGAACTGTATTTATAGCCTCGTCTCAGGAGTAAACCAATCTCCCAGTGTAATAATATCAAAGAGTTCAGGTCAAAGGAGGGATTGAATGACATCCAAATATCGCCTAAATATGATATAGCCAAAGTGCTCAAGAACCCCCTGATGGTAAAATGGGTGTTGTTCAAACATACCTTGTATATTGGAAAATATATAAGAAAAGAACTAAAATATTTAAAAAAATAAAAATTGTCTCAAAATTTTATGAGTTTTTTGATTACCGTTTTGGTATTATTTAGTATACTTTATTTTATTCTAACAATAAGTAAATAAATGTTATGTTGCACCGCATATACTTTCTTTTCCCTCTACCATAAAATGGCGACATTTACTTAAAACTCGTAAGATAAGTAAAACAAAATAATATACTTTGGTCATCGCTGCAGAAACATAATGTAAAAATATAATCACTTCTATTAAAGAGCATAAATGAAATAATACATAATGTTACAAAAACAGCCACCCACCAAAGAGCATAACAATTTTTTGACAATTATTATAAACCCTGAATAAATTATATATATATATAGGTGTATTTGCTTATAGCTCGGAAGCTATTGGTTTTATAAAAATATACCCGCCTTGCTCGTTGGGGGCTCCGCCCCCAAACCCCAATGAGTGTGTAAACTAATGTAATTCCAGATCCGTTTTTTTGATAGGTCTTACGGCTTAGCCCCAAGTGAGCTCCAAAGAAAGGTACACACCGATATTTTTTTTTTTGGGGGGGGGGTGTTAGAAATTAAAATGTTTACTTTTTTGAAATTTTCCCGTCGGTTACAGGATAGAAGCTATAAGTTTTCCAAATGTCAAGATTTTAGCTCATCTAGAAGTGGGTAAACATTAATGTCAGTGAGTGAGTGAGTGAGTCAGCCGTGTGGTTTTATAGTAGTATAATTTCAAATAAAATATTTTTATTTTTAGTAGTTCTACATTCATGCAATGATAAATTATTTAGTATCTCAAAGAGATACGGAGATATGATAACTATTTGAGATTTACGCTTGTATAAAGTACCCTCAAAGTAATTTTCACGAGAAATGAGAATTGACATTTGTCTGTTAATGAAAACCGATGCCTAGATATGAATTTCAATCAAAATTGTTGGAACAGATTTTTCAAAAATCTGTTTTTCTCCTTTCAACCCACAGTAAACTAACCCTAATGTTAGTTTCAGATATATAATCCCAAAATATTCCTCGGGGGAGCCATATGAAAACCCGCCGTACATTAAAATGGTTTGGACTCGAGGTCTATATATAGACACACGGTCACACAAAAAGACACACAGACAAACAGATGACATGTCAAAAACTAATTTTTCTTGTTCAGGGGCTATGAGACATCAACTTCCATCAAAATCTCGAGTTCGATTCTTTTTATGGTCACAATAATTTCTCTACCTGAAGGGTTGGGAGAAGGTCAAAGTTACCTAAAAATTGGATACATTCCTCAGGTTTCTAGATGGAATTTCACAAAAATAAAATTATCACCTACTAACCATATTATTTAATATAAAAACTAATATTAACATTAATTAACTAAGAAAGAAAACTTTAAATACTAGTATTAAAATAATTATAATAACTTGATGATTTGTGTAACCAACTCCACATCAAGTAGTCAAGAAATGAGTTGATAATTAAATATTAGGAACAAATAACAATTTTATTAATAATAAATAAGTCAAAATAAGTTCACAATACATAAAAAAAGAGGCAACATGACAATGCTCAGATTCATAGCAAAATATTTTTCTCATTTGTTCAGAGAGGGCAGTAGTGTCTCGAAGGTATCGTTGTAGTAATACATAATTATATGCTCACACAAATAACGCCTTCAGTTACAGAGATACAGCTATAGAATAAGTGGTTGATCTGTGTTTATTTGGAGAGTATTTTTTATTGGGATTTGCTTAACATTGTATTGCTATAATGCATAAGCCAAGGAGGTGTTTTAATCACCCTGACAATTTTCTGCTACGTGTATGATATGCTCACAACGAAATATATGAGTGAGTAAATCTTTAGCATTAGCAAACGTACGTATTTTGGTAGAAATATAGTCGATAAAGACTGAAACTAGGCTTCACATATGTGCTTTATTAACTGCATAACACATTTGAGGAAGTAGCTAACTTGGAAACTCAAAAGTATGCCTTTAGATGAACCTTAAGTGTGGTGAGAGCCAAGTAACCACGTTGATTATTGCTATTTCTCTATGATAATAATATCAGGGATGTAAAAAAAATGAGCACAGTGTCAAATATACGAACATATCTGCAATAAGCCCAGATCCACAGAGTTAAGCCTTACCAGTTCCAGTTCCCCCAAAAGCATGAGATGGAGGAACCAGTTAATGGCATTTTTGGAATAAGCACATTTAGAATCGGCCACTTATTTCCCGGAGGTATGGGGGGAAAAAAATAATTGTTGGCTAATGTTGATAGAGTGGTATTTCCATGGCATTTTGAGGCCAGTAAGTTGTCTCCTTATCTCGCGTTGACACGCCTACCAAGGGTTGTTATGGTAAGCAATGCGCTTAATCTGTGTTCAACTAGCTCAACTGAACACTCATGTATACTCAACAAATCACAGCCTTCGGGCTCTTGATATAAACCTCTTTAACACGCACTTCGTTACCTTCCCCCCTCTTTGTATCCTTCCCCCTCTCCCCCCTGCCCATGAAATTAGATAACGATATGACGACTACCACAAGATAACCTGTTAATATACATCATTATTGCTGACAGGTTTTATGCAACGGCTAGAAAACCTGTCGGTAGTATTGAAACGGAACTGTGTCGTTAAGTTGGCTGTACTTGAGTCGTAGATAGTGAGCTAAGGCTACAATTTAGCGATTTTGTGGAACAAAGCATGATTGTATTAAAATTTAGCGATTTTATGGGACAAAAGCATGATTGTATTACAGTTTGAGTTTAACATTATATATATAATATATTATGTAGAATTCAATCCACCAACTAGAAGCTATTCTAGATCTACTTTCACGTATTCATACTTTAAGGCACATGATCTTAAACTGTCACTTTTGATAAATATTATAAATACCTATAAAATAATATTAATTAAATTGTTTAGTGTTATCACAGTTGACCTAAAAATAATATTTTTATATTTTCTCAAAGTTTCTTCCTGCCAAAATTCTACTATATTTTCCCTCTAAGCATGGGAGTATTGCGGTACACATAACTAGTGGGGGTCTCTTTTAATGACGTGCCATCAGAACATCTTCCTTTACCTTTTAAAAAAATATCCTCATTAAGACTTCCGTTGATGGCCATTAAAATGTCAGATGACAATCATACACAGCAATCACATTGCGAAACGTGAAATCTCCAATTAAGAAACAATTCTTGGTTGCAGAAATTGATTCGCACTTGGAAGGCTGAAAATCGATCCCGATAGGGTTTAACGATATTAGTTTTTGCATTGGTTTGTGATTTTTTCTTCAGGATAATTCCGGTGCATTGAATAGAAATTACCTCTTATATTCCTAGCTCTGGCATATTTACTTTAAGTTTGTTTTTTTCCTGATCACTTAACTTAGATTGATAAATATGCTAACATTAACTTTAGTTCTTGCTACCTTTATTTTATGGTATCGTGTCTTACTACTTGATCGAACAACTGGATTTGAAATACATTAAGGGAAAAACAATCTCTTACACCCGTCCGGGATTTAAACCTGACCTCCTGTCACTGATAAACTAGTATGCAAGATGAGATTTATGCCTTAGCCTGCTTGATCAACAATTTAGGTAAGATATTTACTTTAATTCATGTAGACCTAATATTAGTTTTTCATTGAATATTAATATCAATATGTGTTATAGCCAAACATATGAATTACAGTAATGTGTTAGGGATAAGGAAGATTTAGGTTTATAAGAAATGTACCCACATTTGCGTGGATGTACTCGTAGAATGTGAAACCATTTAGGGGAAAATCCCCCTCAGTTCACCTATTCAGCCAGGTTTCGAACCTCAAACATTTTATCACCGACAAACCAGACCCAAATGAGATTTACACTCTGACAACGTGTACCATCGATGTGGGTGAGTACCATATTGCTGATTTCTGGGGAAAAAAAAGAGAGATCTCAAAATGATTTTGGATGACTCCAACAAAGTAAGATAAAATATTGGGCAATTCATTAGAAAATGAAAATTATTTAAGAAACCGCTAGATAGAAATACTATAGATTGAAATAACAATGTAAATTATGATATAGTTGACAAGTTTTTCACAAAACAGACGTTTTTCACCACGAATACAGGGCATGAAACTAAACTAAATATAATTTAACTAGATAGCTGTTGCCCGCGGCTTTGCTCGCGTGGAAGTTGATTATATACAAATACGAAAATATACATATGTATTTACAGAT
>CABFVZ010005827.1:0-15760 GCA_902151445.1 Timema monikensis
AGTTACTGTCCTGCACCACTGCTCCATGAGCCAGTTACTGTCCTGCACCACTGCTCCATGAGCCAGTTACTGTCCTGCACCACTGCTATCACTCCTAGTTTTATCTCAGCCTGTGATGAAAGTTGGGCGTTTGTTCGTTGTCTCCTGGAACCAATAAAACACCAAGGACAATGGAACTCGCGGGTTCAATGGAGAGGAAACAGTTCACGTGCGACTGCCCTTGAATAATAGGAGGGAGGGAAGAGTTACCGAGACAAACCTTCCTCCGGCCTGGCCGTTCACACTCTTGTATCACGTCATGGATGATAATACGGATAATCCGTGGTGCTGTATTCTATTTTATCATAAATTCTTACCCCATTTTTAAAAGATACTACAAAATTGAGAAATAATAACTAATTTTAAAATGTAAAAACCATTAAATTAAGTTGATCTCAGATGTCGCTGCTATGGGGTGAAGAATGCAGAAAAACACACTTGGATACGTTTCCCGGTTGCATTGTAATCTAATACCCCGGTTAATAGGAAACTCAGGGAACTAACTCTCCAGGAGGATCATTCTCAAGACATGAGATTATGTTTACTACCCGCGAGAAACAACTAGCCCAGGCAAAGAGGGATTGACCCCCTTCATTCTCGTCATCCCATGTTAGGCTCCTTGGTCCTCATGTCTAGTATCTCGAGATGTCTCGAGCACTTGGCGCTCGCTACCAAACTCTATTCTCTTCTTTTAACCAAAGTTCAATTGTTGGTTGTAATTTCACTAGATGCTCTTTTGACGACTCCATCGCGTGCGCATGTATTTAAACGTGCAGTGACGCACAGTACTCCTTCTTCCGCCATCAGAGATGGTTGTGTGTATATATAGAAGTAGAGGTGTAATTTCTGCTTATGTTAAATACAAAATGTATATTTTTAATTTAAAAAAAAAAAGGCAATCGTTACTGACACGAGACTCATAAGAGGCAGATTTGTTACTTCTTTTGGGGATTTTAACGAAAATCAGGATTTTTTTAAACTACTTTCAAATGTGCGTTGAGTCATTTGACGAGCTCCGTGGCAAGATTATGTCGATACATGAATGAGTCTCGCCACACCTCAAGCTGTAATTCTGAGGTGAGTTTTATAAAGTTTTTATTTTATATATATCAAACTACTTTTAACTTGTTATTTACTGTCTATTGCAAACGTATCGATCAACAGACATCTTAAAATGACTAGATTAGAAACACAAAACCTATGCACTGGGCGCTAAGTATTTATTAAAATATAAAATGATCAAGAGGATATGGATTACAAAAACATGTATTGACTGACCATCCCTGAATATGTTGAGGCAGTCTTGATCAGGTCTCGGTGCACGTGGAAGGAGAGATAGATAGTTGGAAGGACGATAGCTATAAATGAACTGTGTGCCGGGTTTCCTCGACTCTCGACTCTTTTGTTTGTGCGCAGCGCTGCTCGTTTTTTTGTCGTGATCGGGTTCGAGGTTCTGGCCTTGCTGAGAGCACGTCGGGGTCATTGCGATGTTACCACGTGCGTGCACGGAGATGAGGTTTTTTGACGTACAGTTGTGTAACTGAATCAACCCAGGGGTCGAATTAGAGCTCTGAATAAAGACTCAAATTGACTAAATACCCCTTGATTACGGCTTGTGCAGCGCCCCAAGTCTGGATTGCGAACCCCTACTATCGGCACCGGTGTCAATGAGAGCTGACACGAGCTGTCTCTCGTGACGTCAGACGGGTCCATACCAGGTGAGGGCACAGCCGTCTTCATGAGTCAACATTTTGTATTATTCTGCAAACTTTTAAAAAATTGTCATTTATATTTCGACATTTCTTGATTAATTTGTTGCCTGAAAATAAGAAACAAACCGATACATATAAAGTTCCTATAAGTTTACAAGCACTTGGGTAGTGGGTGCCATCGGTTGATCTGCACCTCACATATAGAATTGGGCACTTGACAAAATCTTTACAAGAGTTTGCAGAACTATCTGGGAAACCCTACAATTATGAATCCTTTCTTGAACTGACTGAAGAACGGCGGAAAGAAATTACTTGGGTGTGATTGGTGTAAACATGTGAGAATTAGAGCGAGTCTCTTTCCCAACCATGAGAATTATTTTTCAGTTGTGTTTCTGACACGAATTAAGACAATTTACATTGACGTTGATGCTTTTGGAGACTCTCTTGAAAGCCAACCTCTCCTTGTGGCGCTAGATCCGAACATGCCCTACATATGTATTGGTATAACGAGGCCTTACAGCGGGAATGTTAAAAAAAAACAATTGCCATAATTTTAATAAAGGCATGTTATGCTTTCTCTGTAACTATTGTACTTGTTGGTTAGTGCGACTATACAAATCTCCAACTGTTTCTCACTTCATACAACTGTGAGGTACCGAGACAATGTGCTTTGCATCATCTAACTTACACATATCCCAACCGTGCGTCTAGGACCAGGATAGATGCACTGTGCCTTAATGTAGTCATGGAGCAGGATAACAGGTATGTAGTCATGGGGCAGGATGGTGCAATTTTAAATCGAAATTAAATTCAAAATGCAGAATAAGTCATCGCCGACGGCGTCGCTCACCTCTCCAAGTCCGGTAATGCTATGAGTGACATCCCTATAACAAACCCTGACATTATACCCTGCACCACGATCTCGTGCTTTCAAAGACTGGTTCACACTAGGAGTGAAGTAAGGGGATGATCATGCTTGAGCGGTGAAGTAGGGTGATGATCGTGCTCAAGTGGTGAAGTAGGGGGATGATCGTGCTTAGTGAGGCGAGTGTACTGGGAAGGAGGGTGAGTAATGTAATACATACAATTTTGTTGTAACTCAGTCACATTATTATTATTTCAATACCACAAAGAAACACCCTCGCCCAGAGATAACTGTAGTCTACATATAAAGATGAAAGTACACGTAGCGGCTCCAACGAACCAATATTGTTACAATGCTCTGTGCGTTGCTCGAGTGTGGACGCGGCCTAATAGATGGAGAGCAAGGAACTAGAATACTCGGACTATAAGGGTAATTGTAATTAACATTGTCTTGTTATATAAATAACTTGTTTATTCTGAAGTGGAATGGTATGATATTCACCCTCTATTTAAATGGCACCACTTTATTTAACAAACGCAGGATAGACCGAGTGCTCCCCTTATTTAGGGGTGAACGGTACAGTAGTTCACAGCCCGAGAATTGATGAACCACTTGGGACGTTATCACTCTTGACTCAGTGACTCCAAGTCCTCGGTTCGAAGCCCGATGGGTTCATTCATCTCTTGGCATCCACAAGACTTCCTCGGAGACTGGCAGAGTGTCTAGCGAAGGACAAGGTCGCTAATTAGCTTAATGATGACAAAGAGGAGATTTTAAACAGAAGCTTGTACATGCTCACGATACCGAACTATTATTTGATAAACTGTTCAAGAGACGATTTGAAAATTGTGTTAAAATAAGTACACAAACTTTCAACAAAATAAATACACCGTGTATTTGTTTTAATTATGTTTAATTGTATTTGATCATTCTGTGTCCCGAACTAATCTACAGACTACTTATCAATTCTATAATCTAAAGTTAAGAGCTTCGTTGCAAATCATTTATATTTAAATAACTTGAATTTTATTATTTACAAGACACAGTTTAGCCTTCGTATTACATTGGCGCATACAAATGTGTAATTGTTTTGCTCACTAGTCGAAGCACTTACTTTATTTAATAAATTATGTTAGCTTTAATAACAGCTTGGTTTATATAAATACAAACCAAGCTGCCATTAGAGTATATAGTTTGTACACATACACACGTCGTATAGGTCCTGTAATCCAGTTAAATATACATCTCTAAATAAAGTGAATAAAACAAGCAGGAACTGGATATATATAACTTATTAAAAATGTCGATAACCCATTATCAAGTTTGCTGGACTAAAGCATACATTTTCCCGCCATTGCTCGGTGAACTCCCTAAGTAGGTCCTCACTTGTCGACATATCGGCTCGTAGTCTTGTGAATGACAAATGAGACATCTGGAAAGTAAATCCTAAAATCAACGATCACAATCCCGGTTGAAGACTTTTCGTAACTTTTAAATTGGTTTAGCTCTTTGAATTCATCATTATCAAAATGCCGACCTAAGGGTTTTGGTTTGAGTCATTAATACATGTGAAGAGTTTCAAATAGATATTCACTGCCATAATGAACTTTATTATTATTTGTATCTACCAACAGCTTCGACTGGTCAGGTTTCAGTTTTATTTGAAGGTCTTGACGTATAAGTGTTCTGTGTCACACAACAGCTATTATTCAAATTTAATTGTTCCTTTACTTCTCACAGCAGCAACATTATTTGTAATGGTTTTTGAAAGTTAAATTCTGTATCAAATTAGGATGTAAGAAGAATAATCTTAAGGCTTATGAACTATTGATTTTTTTTAACTTTATAATATACCAATATCTTAGAGTTACAATTTTGTGTCATATCATATTATCACACCAAGCCTTCGTTAGTTATATTTTAATATTTTACAAAAATTTCTTGAACCCGATGCTAGGTCTGTGCTGGTAGTGGCTGGTACTAGGTCTGCTGGTAGTGTCTGGTAGCCCCCCACCCTCACCCCTGACATGAAACTTGTTCGGCTCTTCTCGCAGATAACTTTAATTTCATTAGCGACCCGAATATGCTTTTGGTTAGGAATTCGTCAAGTTTCCTGAAAAAGCTGCCGAGAGAAGATGAAATCCTGTTTAGTTTTTGGTCCCACCCCCCCGATCTTATTTCACGCAGACGTTCTCGGGGTTGAATTACTTTGGGTGAAGATTATCCTATCTTATGGAGGAAAAATGGCGAGGTAACATTTATGATAAGTTAGTTGGGCTAAAATATTTGTTTCTAGACTTGCAATCAAATTTGTCTTTATTTTAGGGGAGCAAATACTATTTTGAACCGACTCGTTCTTCGATTTTACAACCGGCTTCTCGTCGTTTATTTATTGGTCCTGTGGTTCATGTTGATCAAATAAGAGATGTAATGAGGGCGAGACCTGTGCATCGTGTTGAAGCATCCTAGCACGATCGATACAACTGATCAACTAGCCACACAACTCTGGGTTGAAGGATCGCCTGCCTCCTATCTACAGGGCGCGGGTTGGATTCCCAAACGAGCAAGAACACTTTGAAATATTTATTGGCAGAAAGGTAGCGAGATTTCCTCATATAACCAAAATAATCGGAAAATAGGAGCCTAAAATAAAAAAAAACTTCTTATATGAAGTAGAAAATTAAAATTTATAAAATTAAATTGAATAAAAGGGGCTGGGGCTAAAAATTTCGAAAATTAATAAATAGTAAACAACTACTTCCAAGGAGGGCAGGGAATTGAAATTCGGTAGACAAGTAGCATGACTGCTCCAAGTAAATAATAAGGGCTGAAAATATTAAAACTTTAATTAGGACTTTGGGAAATGAGAGGAAAGGGGTGGTTATAAACAAAAAATAACCTTTTGGGTTAGGCAGAAAAATAAAAATATTTGCCATGGATGTAAGGGATTACTCCATTAACAAAATAAATATTTACTATTTTTTTATTTAAAAAGGGGCACTGGTGAAACGGAAGGTTTCAATATTCCAAAAACTAAGCTAACAAATCACTTTTCAGTGTGTTAGAAGATTGAAATTTGTCAGGAGAGTATAAGAACCACCCCAAACACCCAGTAAGGTCCGACCATTACATTTCTAAATGAAGCAACAGTAAGTGGGGAAAGGGGAGTCCCCTCAACATTCCTAAACACTTCTGGGTGGTGTGATATAAAATGGAAGTTCGACATTTAGGTCAGTAGACATTCCCGAATGACGTATGAACATAAAATATAAAATATCAAAATTGGTGCCGGCTGATTAGAAGTATACAACTAATATAGAACACTACTTTTTGGTGGAGTTTAAAATTGAAATTTGACAAGCGTGTGAATAAAACATTTAAGTTAATTGAATCTTGAAATTTTATAATGAGAATGTGGGCACTTAAAAAGGGAGAGAGTGGAGGTAAGTTGCCTAAAACCTCTCCAGGATTATTATAAAACCTTTTTGTCGGCTAATAGAAAAAAATCTAAAAATAAACGAATACAAAAACGAAATATTATCTTAGAGGCGATCCATTAACGTTGCGATAAGAAAAAAGCTAAAAATCTAAGAATAAATCGGCGCTTATCATTTAGCGAAATAACATTTAAAAAACACCGAGCGGTGAACCGAGATACTCTCTGGAAAACCATGATGCTCATTTTCAAATATGTTTATGTAACAGAGTATATTATCTATTATGCTCTTTGGTGAAGTGTGACATTCTTTTTTCTAACATATTACTGGAACAACGTAAATTAGTTCGTTTATCTCATTTTATGATCGTGATTAGGTAAAGATTGGGTTCTTAATGGATTGAGTTTGTTTGTGCTCTCAGTTTGTGGACAAGCTAATATTTTGTCTTAATATATTTAATTTATTTTAATTAATTAATTACCATGATCTGTTTGTGATTGACATAGCTAGTTCTATCTTCAATGGGACAGTCGGGTGTTTAAGTTCTAATTAGATATAGTTTCTATTCGTTTTAATCGTGGGAAGAACGGATAAAAGTGTTAGTTGTAGTCCCGGGTAGTTGTTGGCTTGACTCCTTCCAAATCTTCCTAATGGACTCCTAAATGTCATCTGTTCCCCCACCGACTAACTGGGGGTGACATCTAACCCCACCCTTAAACTTGAGGGTTCTGTCACCCTCCAGTAAGACTGAAGACACCCCCATACCCCTCTCAGTCAACAATTAACGAAGGGAGCCCGTCTACTCGACTTTTTAAAAATATTGGTTCGAGATGTGAGCTGTATTTTATTTGCGCCATTAAAAACAAAAGAATGGGAAGGGGGAGATCGCATCTAAAAGGCACTTGGAAAAAAATACACGTTACTTTATATTTATTAAGAAATTGGGCTTGCCAAAACACCCTTGATTATAAAATTCCAGCTATTTTGTCACCTTTGGTGGCATCCAAGTTTAAATTAATAGTCAATTATTTGGACTAGAGCTTATATTTTAGAATATGCGTGGACAATTTCAAATCTAATTTATATTCAATTACATTTGATGCAAAAACCTTTCTAGTTTTAACACTAATTATCTAGAATACTTTTAAAAATATATTATATGTGAAATCGGCTACACGATAACATTTCATTAAAAAAACTACATTCCAGGCTTTGTTTTATCACTGTGGATATAGTTAGTGGTATCACACCTATCGTTGTGGATATGGTTAGTGGTATCACATCTATCACTGTGGATATAGTTAGTGGTATCACATCTATCGTTGTGGATATAGTTAGTGGTATCACACCTATCGTTGTGGATATAGTTAGTGGTATCACACCTATCACTGTGGATATAGTTAGTGGTATCACATCTATCGTTGTGGATATAGTTAGTGGTATCACATCTATCGTTGTGGATATAGTTAGTGGTATCACACCTATCATTGTGGATATAGTTAGTGGTATCACATCTATCACTGTGGATATAGTTAGTGGTATCACATCTATCACTGTGGATATAGTTAGTGGTATCACATCTATCGTTGTGGATATAGTTAGTGGTATCACACCTATCGTTGTGGATATAGTTAGTGGTATCACACCTATCATTGTGGATATAGTTAGTGGTATCACATCTATCGTTGTGGATATAGTTAGTGGTATCACACCTATCGTTGTGGATATAGTTAGTGGTATCACACCTATCACTGTGGATATAGTTAGTGATATATCACCTATCGTTGTGGATATAGTTAGTGGTATTTCACCTACCTAAGAGGCTCCACTGCGTTATAAATGTCCCTGGTATCTGGTACCTAGCTAGTTTAGGTCTATGGTCGTGTAATAGACCTACTGGTCCTCGCCTCATCTCTACATTATGCTGAATGTTGGACTCGTGGGGTACTTTCTGGTTCAATTTAAGGTAGTTATTTGACCACCACCATACGTGGCTCCTGGCTGCTTAGACCTCCTTACAAGTTCTCATAATGGGTGTTGAAGGTTCCTGACTGTCACAGACATGGTCGAACATCAGCTTGACAAGTCCTGAGTGAAGTACAAGTCGTATTCAAAGATAATTTGAGTCATCTACATGCACTCACGAGTGTTGCTCTCACTCTATAACAGATATCTATACTCGCGCATGCGCACATCTTATCCGGTGTAATTTGTCATTCTCGGCGGTGTCTACTGTCCAATCCACGCAACTTTTAATACATTCAAGCACTCATCCGGGCACACTGCAATGAATCTCTGAGAGCGCGCTAAACAAATACTGACAGTTGTGGAGCAATAAGTTTGTATTCTGGAGTCTGGTTGCACGCTTCACTGGTTTATATTGAGTTAGTTTGTTAGTAGTGAGGGTTGTTGGGGGAGGGAGGGTCAAATTTTCTTTGGTGGGACAAAATCTCAAAATGGCGCCCCTTAACGCCCTTTGGCCAGGTGGCTGTTCATCGAGCTTTTTTGACTTGTGCATTAAAAAATGAAGTGTTTAATTTGTTTTATCGTCGATGCTTATTTTGTTTTGTTTGGAATTGGAAAAATAAAAATAAAATACATTTCAAAATGAAGGTATTTCCACTCGTCAGCATAAGTGCAGTATCGAGGCTACAAAACAAGAGAACAGGACAGATCATAAAGTGTCAAAGAACGAGAGAATATCCAAGTCGACATTAAATTTAATTAGTAATAATCTTCACAACAAATACAAGCAATGTTTTAGACATTCCCAACTTACGATCTAATTCCTGACACCAGTTAGTTTGCTATGATCAAATATTGAAATAGCAAATACAGTTTAAGAGCTACTCCAGACGAGACTCTGGCCATGTGAGCCAATCAACCCTTACATCGCTGAGACCACCAACCAGGGTCGGAAGTATTCAAAAACACTCCTTTCCTAAACTATATTTCGAGATGGCTAATACAACATGTCAACAAAGGAAGTTTGTTGAAACCAACTATCAAAGGCGAGGCAAGGAACCTGCAAACTTGTCGAGCTACAACAATAACAATGAGCCATCCTAATGTAAGAAGTGAGTGCTATTAGAGCTAGTGTAGCTACTTTGAGTAGCGACCTGGCACAGTCACTAGGCCCAGGCACTGAACAGTTGGCTTGTTACAAATCAGAGCAGCCAGAATTAAAACTAAGTCTATAAGCAACAATAGAGTACATTATTACAGATGAGTGAAGCTCAGAAAAGCTCTCCAACGGCTCCTGATTGGGGCTGGAAACCAGCACTAAGTTTGTACGTGTTGCACACCCCAACTAGTGTACTAAACAAATATTAATACCAAATATACTACTCCTAATTACCTAATTAGGACAGGCTTGGGAGTGAGACTCACTCCAGTTAAACTACAGGCCAATATGGGCCGTGTAGGGAACTTACTCCGTGGAACAACAATGATCCAACTTGTCGTGGGCTTAACCTAACCGAGACATCTTGTATTCCTCTAACTTTGTGATGTAATATCTCATAGACGTGTACGAGGCCTACTACCACCCTAATACATGATAACACTCTCTGTTGAACATCGGTCGATACATAGCTACGAGACCGACCGAACCATCCTGGCCAGGGCTGTGAACTGGTGAGCATATTCTTATGAAGGTTTGACCGAAGCCGTCTCTCGCTGACCCACTAATGTGGAGTCCCAATGTGAAGTGACGTATCCAGGTCTGTGAGCTAGGTGAGCAAGGAGGGGTAGTCTTCCAGCATGTTCTCCAAAGGCGTAGAAGGAATATGGGCCACGGAGAACGTCACATGCGCCCAGACGGGCTTGAACCCAACCCTCTCTGAGGTGTTGAGTGTCGAGTATGACCGAGTGCTCGCTCGTGTTCTTCCAACACCGGTCCCGGTCCAATGTTGTGTTTAGTCATCTATCAAACAAGTGCAGTTGTATGGACTAGAACTAATAGCCCGCTACACTATTATTTATGGCTTGAACACAAAACTGTATAGAAGTGATTGAAAAGATACTCCTAGTCTAGCGAGCTTTCTTGGCTGCAAATTATCTAATGACTGTTCCGCCAGTAGGTTTTAAATCAGTTTAAATTTGCTGCAACTACTTTCATGTGATGCAACAGTCACTGAATGTGTCAACAAAATTTTCAGGGCTGTTGACATTTTCTGGTAGGCATCTTAAAGTTCACATTTGAAAACTAATTTTATGAGAGCTTTTTATTTCTGAATGATCTTAATATAAATCTGCGGATATCGCAAACGTGTTTAAAGACCCATTGATCATAATAAAAGGAATCAGCCCCCCGCCCCTCTAACAAAATTCCAGCTACGGCATTGGTACAACTTATCCAAGGTCCTCAATTTTCCAGCATAAACCAGTTATGACGTCCATCCTGTCAGTTTCCTTGGAATCAATAACATTTCGGAGCATTTTCCATCCATCACTTGACCACACTACACGTCTCATTCTTTTAGCGAGACAGCAGCAATATACTGACCACTCCAGGGTCTGGAGGGAGACATGAGGTCAACTAGGAGCAAGCAGGAAGGGAGACATGAGGTCAACTAGGAGCAAACTGGAAGTAAAGGGAGAAATGAGGTCAACTAGGAGCAAGCTGGAAGTAAAGGGAGACATGAGGTCAACTAGGAGCAAGTTGGAAGGGAGACATGAGGTCGTTAGGTGTGTTCTGCTGTTGACCGACCAAGAT
Source organism: Timema monikensis (assembly GCA_902151445.1). NCBI lineage: Eukaryota > Metazoa > Arthropoda > Insecta > Phasmatodea > Timematidae > Timema > Timema monikensis. The sequence goes on from CABFVZ010005827.1 coordinate 10,771, forward strand.
CGCTCGTACCGAGTGAGCCACCGCACCGTGCCAAGAGGATCTAGCGATGCAACAACACAACACGGGATAAAGCCACTTGAGCTTATGAAAATGTATGTTAAATATGGATTATTTCTGTAAATAATAATTGGCGTAATATACCCAAGTTATTAAAATATCATCTATTATATATTTTACTTTCATCTCATGTTAAGTTTAGATTGTAAAACACATATAAAATGTGCCTGTTCTTTTTCTGTGTTTTCTTGTATAACTTACAAGAGTAGTGGAGAGTAATCCTTGGATAGTTGGATTTAGGACTGATGTATTTAACTACTTTTGTTATGTATTTTCTTTTTCAAAATATTAATCCTCAATACAAGGAATGTATAACACAACTTTTATCTTTCTATTTCTAATTTGCAGTTAGTTCCCTAAGTATACCATAAAGAACTACCCTCCACTCCTGAACAGTTCCACCAAGACGTGTCCTCCCTCCTCCGAGACCTCGTAGAAGATGTCCAAACAAATCTCCACACCATCAAAGAACGAGGAAATGGATTTGAGTGGCACGCGACTGGGGGGTAGTTTTATTGTTCGACTGGATTGTAGGGGTTGGTTCGAGGGAGGGGTGTTTTGTGGGGTCCGCCAGATCTTCTTTGACATCACGCTCTGGGTTTACGACCTTTTGGTGTCTTGCGTGCTATAAAAATAGGAGGGTGAGGGGGGATTTATCAGACAAGAATATAATTCCCAGGACTGGTTCAAGGTTGTTCCAATCGCGGGAGAGCAACCTTTCTGATCTGATGGGAGCTGGAATGTCTGCCAGGAGAGTGGCAGAACGAACTAAATGAAAGATAATGTAAACTGTACCGGCGTGATAAGACTTCAACACTGGCCTTCACAATCCTACCATTTGTACGGATACTACACTCATCATTAGCTTGAATGTGAATGTCTGGAGTAAGGCTTGCTCGCTCTTCGCGTGTCCTCTTGGGATGTTTGAACCACGTCATTACAATGTTATGTACCGAGGATGTGCCCAAAGTCCTAAATATTTAAATATTCAGAGGGAGACGTAATTTTGGAATACATTTTCTTTCGACAGCATTTCCTCGAGTTCTAGCAAACAGTTTTTTTTAATAGAAACATTTTACTTCTAGGATTATCTGATTTAACTTTACGAATGTTCAATAACAATGCCGTAATGCTCGTTAGTGTGTCAAAGTATCGACGCTAGAAACTTTGTTTCCAATGTCGTAACTAAATGGTTGCGGTCTCGAGCTGTGTAGCTCCACAGAACGTGTGACTGTTTCTGGTGTTGGAGGTCGCCCGTACTACTTACTACAGTCTTCTTGTTCTCTCAGACATCTGTTCCTGCCATACTTTGACGTAGGAGGAACTTGATTTGTTTACATGGCCATATTATTCTTCCTCGCAGATATTATCATTCAACCAATAAGGCCATTTCCCGGAAATGGTACAGTTACGGATAGTTACTGACTTTCCTGCTTAATTGCGAGAGCTCTAAACATTCAACGGTCTCATATTGTTTAGTCGACTTCTATCATAGTCGGAGGATATTTTACTTGTGATAGTAAATTATTCTGTATATTTTTAACACTGAGTCTTTAATCTTTGATATCCGCCCTATACTACAAATACGTTTGCCGCAGCCACAGATAAGATGAGGTATATGTTACCCGAGCTATAAGAAACATTTAGTTTAATTCTCTCAACGGCTCTAGAATATGGGCTGGGCTTATTGGACTTTGGACAGAAACATTCCAGCGTGTCTACTGGAGCATTGTTTCAGCCCTAACTTGGTCATTCAGCTCCGTGATGTGGTCGGAGCTCGACATCTATTACTATATGTACTAATTACACTATTGAGCTAGGGATGAAGTATTTTCTAAATGTTGTAATTATTATTGTATGCCTCGTTAGATAGTAGGCCCTATATTATACATTCACCCCCAGGTTTGTAACATCTCTGAAATGTGTTAGCTCTCGAGATCATTGCGGTGAGACTGTTCGGATGACAACACTCAAGTTCAATAAAACACGGCTAGTTGCTATATCCATCGAGAAAGTTCACTAAAACACGGCTAGTTGCTATATCCATCGAGAAAGTTCAATAAAACACGGCTAGTTGCTATATCCATCGAGAAAGTTCAATAAAACACGGCTAGTTGCTATATCCATCGAGAAAGTTCACTAAAACACGGCTAGTTGCTATTTTAGTTGAAATGCTTTATGATGTAAGTGTGGCATTCAAGCTGAAAACATCTTGTTTAGTCAAGTTCTAGCTCCTCTATGATAAGTACATGCAATGTAATATATTATTCAGGCCAGACTTCTAGGTCCTTCTACTAAGAGCTGAAAAGCCTTGCAGACGTCCAAAAATTCCCTATTATTTAATAATAATTGTTTTGTTATTTTAAAGTTTGGTTCACGTTGAATTGGAGGTGAAATGTATTAACATTATCCAGGGTCACAACGGAAAATACCAGGATTGTTCTAAAGGTTTAGGAAGTTGAGAAATGCACTCCCATAATAATTACCAGTGATGATATTTCCCTTAATGCAAATAGTGTGTGTTTCTATTACTTGTGCAGTTGTTGCTCCCCGAGGCCCAAGCAAAGGTGGTTTTAGCAGGAGTAACACCCTTGCTCGTTATGGGACTGCTATTTACCCGCCAACCAACATTTGTTTCTTTCAATATTTCAAATAATTGCCCCAATTCTGGATTGAATAGAAAAGAAATCAATGAAAAAGAACCGTAAAATAATAATTCTGTATTTCTATAATGTTTGATTGCACAGTGTATGCGTATTCCAGGTCGTGTTGAACAATAGGGCAGAAGAATACACTAACACTTGATATAACCCTCAGGGGGGTTTCTGGGTGAAAAAGGCATGTTTTCAAGTCCGGGATGAGAGGGTACTGGTGACCCCCTAGAGACCCCGTCGCACATAGAGAGATATTGTCAGTTTTATACTTCGCCCTGGTATTGCTTGTCTTCTCAAACATGGGGTGTGGACTGCTGCTACCCTGGTACACTCTAGTGGAGGTTTACTGCTACCCCGGTACACTATAGTGGAGGTTTACTGCTACCCCGGTACACTCTAGTGGAGGTTTACTGCTACCAGAAACCCTTGAGTTCTAGACTAAAGTTTGTTTTAAATATGTTTCATGCCAAGTAAGAAACCTAGGTGACCTAGTGTCGGACTTCTGTGCTGGGGTCCGGGGTTCAATCCTTGGTCCCGGTACAAACCTTTCCTTCACCTCTGACAAGACGTGTATTAATCACAACTTGTGAATGTGAGGAATGTCAGGCCTCCACGTGGTTCGGATTCCACGTTAAACTGTAAGTCCTCCATTTCATCTCACAATCACCCTACCATTACACATTAGCGTAAGTGCGTATAACACCGAACGGGTAGTAAGACGCGGTGCTAATAATAATAATAATAATAAGAAGAAGAAGAAGAAGAAACTGGTATCAACACATCTCTATAGTACCCAAAACTTTTTAACTTTTTGCGTCTCTCGTGAAACGTGGTAGCTCTAAGATTAAGATGGAGGGTAAAAGATAGTTCCGTCCAGCCACCACCACCACCACCACCACCACCTAGACTACACAAGACCAGGTCCGTGAAGTTGGCAGCACCACTAACGGCACAAATTCTGAAACCTATTCCAATATTTAGTGCTGAATTTGTGCCACAAGAATATCCTATCCCCATAATTTGTGCCGCCATAGTTATACCGGAACTATTTAAAATATCTTTATTATTATTATTATTAATTGTACATGTCGTTCACAATCATTCTTTTGATTGCAGTAATTGTTTAAAAGGGCATTAGTTGATGCCCTTATAAGGTGTTGTAGTACATCATCTGGTGAATGACCTTGATCACAATATCCATCGGCTAGAAAGAATTCATGGTTATCAATTAGGTTGATGGTTATATTTAAGACAAGCTTACGTTGGTTATTACTCTTCAAAAACAAGTTTTCGTGTTTCTCGGAAAGTATATTTTGGACAGTAATATAACTAAACACAACCGCATTAACAATATTATAGTTCGGGCACAATAAACCACCTCTGTCCATGTTGCAATTAGCTTACAGCTTGAATCAAGATGTAATGCTTTATCCAAAACGATACGATAGATTTTGAACATGAGTCACATTTAAGTTTTTTAGAGCTGCTCGAGCACGATAACCTGATAAATAAGTTAAAACAGGAATAAGTGGTTCAATATTTCCGAAATAATATTATCGAAATATGATTTCACTTCACAGTCTTCCACTTTATCGCCATTATAATCACAACCAATATTTTCAACATCTTGGTCTCCAAAAGTACTTGAAAACAATGTTAAGGGAAGAAAATTTTGCATCCTTAATTTAGACTCAGATTCAAAAATTTGACGAATTTATATCAAATACTGTGAACTTTCTAATGTCCTATACTTTCCAAAGTGTCTGTTTGGATTTTTCCTGGAAGAAAATAACTAAAATTTAGTTCTTCAATACAATATTTAGCCATTTCAATTAGGCCACGAGTTGTGTGTGAAATTGCTAAATGAGTTTCTTTTGTTAGAGTGCCTGTAGTGCACTTTCTTTCCTTCCAATTATCTAGCCAAGATATAAATTTGTACAAATATGCTACATTTTGATCAGTTTCAGACATAGAGGTTGTTGAAATGGATCATTGAATCGTTCCCCCTTGCGAGGTGTTTTCACATTCACAATACTCCACCAATTGCAACTCAAACCAATAAAAGCTGCCGTTGTTTTGTAATTCAAAAGAGCATGCTTCTCACCGACATTTAATAGGCCCTCAATCACAAACCTATTAAAAATGCTCAGTACAAGCTTTACATTTTGTTTTTCCAAATTAGATGGGCATAGTGCTTTCAAAGTCAACCCATATGCGTACTTGACGTAGTTTCCTTTTTCAACTTCATGCAGACGTTTGAGTGTAGTGAAGGATGCTGA
>CABFVZ010005828.1:0-25374 GCA_902151445.1 Timema monikensis
AACGTTGAAGGAGTAAAGCCTCGAAAAGGAGTGCAACATTTTTAACCTAGGGGCTGTGGCTCTGTTGTTTCCTTCTCTGTGACCAAGGTCTAAAGCAGTGGTTATCAAAGTGTGGGGTGCAACCCCCAAGGGCGGGCGAGATAGTTGCTAAAGGGGCGGGCGCAATAAATTGTAATTACATTAAATTATTTGTTATTAACTCGATCTAACCAAGTTCCAGAAAAATACATTTATGTTGATTGTATTTTTAAGAGAGCAGTATTCATGTGTGAAACAGTATTTTTAGCTGTGGCGGCTTTGAAGGGTGGATATCGTGCGAGATTAGATGTCACCAAAGACGTGAAAATTTCTTTTTTTATATTACTCCTCATTTTAGTAAACTTTGGGTTTAAAAACAATCAAACAGATCACACATTACATTACTTGAGCCGTGTTACACTGCCAAACATTAGACACGTGATTAATTAAAAACAAAAGTTAATAGACATGTCTAAATACAAATCAATAGTACTCAACTATAAAATATTTTGTTCTTCAAATTGTTGATCCACGCACGTGGTTTTATTAACTTTATTTTATAGGATAATTCAATATAATACTATATTTTAAAATTGTTAGATTTTGATGAGAAAAACCGTTTCGTTAGTTGCTTAATATTGAAGTTTTCTTTTGCTGTTTAATTCAAATTAATTATTAAAAGCAAGAGAACGTTAAAAGTGACCTTATATGCTGAAAACAAATATGGCTACTAGATTGAAATTGCCGGTTGATGACGTAGAAAAATAGGACCGCTAACCGTTCGGCGGCAATAATTATAATCCTCATGTTTCCAACATTTAAGCTTTATATTATTTTACAAACATTTTGAATGTTTTTCCCTCTTTGTTATTACAAACCATTTATTTATGTTAAAGATATACGAGGGCAGCTATAAAAATATTAATAACTGAATATAATACATTTAATGTAAAATTTGACGCTCTATTTAACCTGTAATTGCCACAAGAGTTAAAAGAAAAACTAGAATGAAATTACTAGATTTTTTTCCCCTTAAATTTGAATATGGAAAGTAAAATTATACTGTAATATTTGGGGAAGTATTGTTAAAATTGATTGATAATATTTTTAGTGATACTAATAGTAGTAATTGTAACGAGTTACACGAAATATCAATGGGTCCACACTCACCAACCCGGGGGGCCACTCTCGGAAGACCATCACACGGCACAAAAGACACTATCACTGACCTCCGCTCTCCGAAGAAATACTGAACAGACTGAGCGACGCGCCCGACTTGACCGACTGCAAGAATCTAACACGTGTCCAGCCAGCCGAAGAAAGAAAAAAGTTCCGTCTCCGGCCACGCGCAGCATCTGGGCGCTTCGATATTGTTCTCGAAGCAACTCATTCCTTCAATTGTTATGTTACTCCTTCCTTCTATCTCCTCCTATCCTACCCCCACTCTGGGAACTATATTTTGTATATATACGCTACGCCGGGAACGTAAGGTCACTTACTACCCCACCATCTTGTGGATAAGAGGTGAGAACGGCGACCTAGGTCTTGGGGATTATGGTCACACATATCTAAATTTCAGTTTCGGCGTCATGAGAGCATTCTTGTCAAAATTATCATTCTGGATCTTAAAACCTTATTATTGTGTTATTATTGAAACTTGCAATGCCATGCGCTTACCACGGCATGTGGAGAGGCCGTCGCCCTTCGTCACCCGCCTAAATTTGGGGTCCAAGCCCAAACTTTATTTGTTAGTTATTTAAGTCAATTGTTGTTTATAGTTAGAGCACTGAGAGTTTGCCTGTGCGCCCGGGTTCGAAACCCGACTTGTAATAATTCACTTATTAGTTTAGCTGTATTTAAACTCAGCTTTATTTATCGGGTTAAATACTGGAATGTAATAGCTTTAATTATTTTAAGAAAATGTAAATTTACCACCTCCCCCTTTTTTCAATTTTCCAAATTACCAATTTAAAATTTTAGGTCTTATTTGGCTATCTTATGTGGTATTGTTTACGTGATTACCAAGTTTCAATTTTGAGCGTACCGAAAATAGTGCTGTGTTGTCTATTAGTTGTGTACATTTTAAGATCATTCATTTCCCGGGCTCATGTTTAGAAATTCCACATATTATTGTTCAGACATTATTTGGCTCCCGTGAAGGTCTATTTACCCACATGCATGGTTCAAATTTCGTGACTTATTTGAAGTTGTACCTCCACCACATCAAAAGGTTTTTATATAACTACCTCTTCCCCACCCTTTCCCTCATTTCCTGGAGTTACAATTTTCACACTTTTATAGTCATTTGGAGTACAACATTGAGATGTAGTTTTTTTTCCTATTAGTTTTGTAAATTTTGAAGTTCCCCCATACCTCTTTTCCCAACACACTGAGAAATTTTAGATTTTTTGATTAATTTGGAATATCTGGAGTTTTCTCTGTACCTATTGTAATGACATAGATTTTCGTTTCCCAATAATTTTAATAAAAAAATCCCACCCTTAGCATATTTCAAATTAATGAATAGTTTCAGAACATAAAAACTAAATGCATCCACATGTGCTAGGAAATATCCTCACACACTTGGATCATCAATAAATTTTTTTTTTTTACGATAAATCTATGACGTCAGCTTGTATTTTCCATTGTTTAAAACGTCCCCATACCCCTCTTGAAAAAACTTGTTAAATATAACCCCTTCTAGCTCGCTTCTAGAACGAATAGAAGCAAGCTGATCCTTCCCATAGACTTTGTTACAAGAGTAAGACGCCATCACATTGAGAAGTTGATTAAAATGTGTTAACGTTTACATTACAAAATAAACACAATATCATTTTTGTTTCCGAAACTTTAGTTTATTTATCACAATTTGCACCTCTAAAATTAAAAAAACATGTCCCTGCCCACCCCCCTTAATTCTGAGCTCTGTTAGGAATGGCCCTAATAAGGTGGGGGGCAGTGGTTTTGGGTTCGAACATATAGAGTGCGGTGAGTTTTCGAGTTTTATTATAAAAGTGATACTCTTCATACTAGGTGAGTTTATAAACAACTATTCGAGAAACGAGAAAGACTCGAAGCACGTTACGTAAACAAAGGATTCAGGTCTCACCTTGTATATTCACGTAGGCAAAGGATTCGGGTCTCACCTTGTCTAGCTACGTAGGCAAAGGAATCGGGTCTCACCTTGTATATTCACGTAGGCAAAGGAATCGGGTCTCACCTTGTCTAGCTACGTAGGACAAAGAAATCGGGCCTCACCTTGTCTAGCTACGTAGGCAAAGTAATCAGGTCTCACCTTGTCTAGCTACGTAGGCAAAGGAATCGGGTCTCACCTTGTCTAGCTATGTAGGCAAAGGAATCGGGTCTCACCTTGTCTAGCTACGTAGGCTAAGGAATCGGGTCTCACCTTGTCTAGCAACGTAGGCAAAGTAATCAGGTCTCATCTTGTCTAGCTATGTATGCAAAGGAATCGGGTCTCACCTTGTCTAGCTACGTAGGCAAAGTAATCAGGTCTCACCTTGTCTAGCTACGTAGGCAAAGGAATCAGGTCTCACCTTGTATATTCACGTAGGCAAAGGAATCGGGTCTCACCTTGTCTAGCTACGTAGGCAAAGGAATCGGGTCTCACCTTGTCTAGCTACGTAGGCAAAGGAATCGGGTCTCACCTTGTCTAGTTACATAGGCAAAGGAATCAGGTTTCATCTTGTCTAGCTACGTAGGAAAAGGAATCGGGTCTCACCTTGTCTAGCTACGTAGGCAAAGGAATCGGGTCTCACCTTGTCTAGCTACGTAGGCAAAGTAATCAGGTCTCACCTTGTCTAGCTACGTAGGCAAAGTAATCAGGTCTCACCTTGTCTAGCTACGTAGGCAAAGGAATCAGGTCTCACCTTGTCTAGCTACGTAGGCAAAGGAATCGGGTCTCATCTTGTCTAGCTACATAGGTAAAGTAATCGGGTCTCATCTTGTCTGATTACGTAGGCAAAGGAATCGGGTCTCATCTTGTCTAGCTACGTAGGTAAAGTAATCAGGTCTCATCTTGTCTAGCTACGTAGGCAAAGGAATCAGGTATCATCTTGTCTAGCTACGTAGGCAAAGGAATCGGGTCTCATCTTGTCTAGTTATATAGGCAAAGAAATCAGGTTTCATCTTGTCTAGCTAAGTAGGCAAAGGAATCGGGTCCCACCTTGTCTAGCTACGTAGGTAAGGTTATCGGGTCTCATTTTGTCTAGCTACGTAGGTAAAGTTATCGGGTCTCATTTTGTCTAGCTACGTAGGTAAAGTAATCAGGTTTCAATCTTGTCTAGCTACGTAGGCAAAGGAATCGGGTCTCACCTTGTCTAGCTACGTAGGTAAAGTAATCGGGTCTCATCTTGTCTAGCTACGTAGGCAAAGGAATCGGGTCTCACCTTGTCTAGCTACGTAGGTAAAGTTATCGGGTCTCATTTTGTCTAGCTACGTAGGTAAAGTTATCGGGTCTCATTTTGTCTAGCTACGTAGGTAAAGTAATCAGGTTTCATCTGGTATAGCTACGTAGGCAAAGGAATCGGTTCTCACCTTGTCTAGCTACGTAGGTAAAGTAATCGGGTCTCATCTTGTCTAGCTACGTAGGCGAAGGAATCGGGTCTCACCTTGTATATTCACGTAGGCAAAGGAATCGGGTCTCACCTTGTATATTCACGTAGGCAAAGGAATCGGGTCTCACCTTGTCTAGCTACGTAGGCAAAGTAATCAGGTCTCACCTTGTCTAGCTACGTAGACAAAGGAATCAGGTCTCACCTTGTCTAGCTACGTAGGCAAAGGAATCGGGTCTCATCTTGTCAAGCTACATAGGTAAAGTAATCGGGTCTCATCTTGTCTAGTTACATAGGTAAAGTAATCGGGTCTCATCTTGTCTAGTTACGCAGGAAAAGGAATCGGGTCTCATCTTGTCTAGCTACGTAGGTAAAATAATTTGGTCTCATCTTGTCTAGCTACGTAGGCAAAGGAATCAGGTCTCATCTTGTCTAGCTACGTAGGCAAAGGAATCGGGTCTCATCTTGTCTAGTTACATAGGCAAAGGAATCAGATTTCATCTTGTCTAGCTACGTAGGCAAAGGAATCGGGTCTCACCTTATCTAGCTACGTAGGCCAAGGATTCGGGTCTCATCTTGTCTAGCTACGTAGGCAGAGGAATCAGGTCTCACCTTGTCTAGCTACGTAGGTGAAGAAATCAGGTCTCACCTTGTCTAGCTACGTAGGCAAAGAAATCAGGTTTCATCTTGTCTAGCTACGTAGGCAAAGGAATCGGGTCTCACCTTGTCTAGCTACGTAGGTAAAGTTATCGGGTCTCATCTTGTCTAGCTACGTAAGTAAAGTAATCAGGTTTCATCTTGTCTAGCTACGTTAGCAAAGGAATCGGGTCTCACCTTGTCTAGCTACGTAGGTAAAGTAATCGGGTCTCATCTTGTCTGGCTACGTAGGCAAAGGAATCAGGTCTCATTTTGTCTAGTTACGTAGGCAAAGGAATCGGGTCTCACGTTGTCTAGCTACGTAGGTAAAGTAATCGGGTCTCATCTTATCTAGCTACGTAGGCAAAGGAATCGGGTCTCACCTTGTCTAGTTACGTAGGCAAAGGAATCAGGTCTCATCTTGTCTAGCTACGTAGGTAAAGTAATCGGGTCTCATCTTGTCTAGCTACGTAGGTAGATTAATCGGGTCTCATCTTGTCTAGCTACGTAAGTAAAGTAATCAGGTCTCATCTTGTCTAGCTACGTAGGTAAAGTAATCAGGTTTCATCTTGTCTAGCTACGTAGGTAAAGTAATCGGGTCTCATCTTGTCTAGCTACGTAGGTAAAGTAATCAGGTTTCATCTTGTCTAGCTACGTATGCAAAGGAATCGGGTCTCACCTTATCTAGCTACGTAGGTAAAGTTATCGGGTCTCATCTTGTCTAGCTACGTAGGTAAAGTAATCAGGTCTCATCTTGTCTAGTTACGTAGGCAAAGGAATCGGGTCTCATCTTGTCTAGCTACGTAGGCAGAGGAATCAGGTCTCACCTTGTCTAGCTACGTAGGCAAAGGAATCAGGTCTCATCTTGTCTAGCTACGTAGGTAGAGTAATCGGGTCTCATCTTGTCTAGCTACGTAGGTAAAGTAATCAGGTCTCATCTTGTCTAGCTACGTAGGTAAAGTAATCAGGTTTCATCTTGTCTAGCTACGTAGGTAAAGTAATCGGGTCTCATCTTGTCTAGCTACGTAGGTAAAGTAATCAGGTCTCATCTTGTCTAGCTACGAAGGTAAAGTAATCGGGTCTCATCTTGTATATTCACTTAGGCAAAGGAATCAGGTCCCGTCTTGTATCATTTACCGAGGATAAAGAGGCTTGGTTTCGAGTTAAGGAAGAACTAAACTAACCACTATCCTCTTATATTGTTCCCCACACTCTCCATACAAATGTGGGTACACTTACACTACAATTTACCTTCGTCTACCCCTACCCTGTTGTGTAACTATTTGGATTGTCAAGGGGTAAAGGGTGTAAAATAATAAATTAAAATGTATGTGATAGAATATGGAGATATAATAAGTCGAATCAATGGCGATAATCTCCCCAGTTGAACATGTTTAACATTACTTTGTTGGGGACTACGTCATGTAACCCAGCTAGATGTATATCCAAGTGTAAGTATGATAGCGCGTTAGAAGGGAGAAAGGTTTAGAAAATAAAACTATTTTAATCTGGTTAACGTTGACAACAATATACTATAGCTTATTATTAGTGTTATTTTTTAGGAATTTATCAAATGTACCAGTTTCAGATCATTTGACTTATGTATGAATTTATGAAATTAGTTTATTAGCGTTTACACGTCAAATTCCCATTAGTTAAAGCAATAGTATATCGGTATGAAATCCACAGTCATAAAAAACTATCAAACACTCACACATGAGGAGATTATAAAATGACCTATAGGAGGCGCCTTTACATCTTACGAGCAACTACACAGCCCTATGTAGGGCCCATCACTTTGGAGTCGTCCATAAATCACGTACTGCTTTTTTCTTACCGCTTTAACCCGTTTCCCCCATGTAACACCATGTAGACATTTAGCCTAGCCCAACCTGTGTTACGTAACTTTTCTCACCAATAATGAATGCCATTTTTTCATAGGGAAGTTTTGTGATACTAAAGGAGGGATTCAGATTTAATACTGAGGGCAAACCTCTGCTATGTTAATGTTCACTCCTAGGTGCTGAGTAGGGTGGCCCCTTTCTGTAGAGGCACTACATGATGATGCTAAAGTGCCCACATCCAATGCTTGACGCTGGGGGAAGACAACTTTCTCAATATTGTGCACTTTTTATAGTCACATTATCATCATATAGAGAGCTATCCAAACAATTCAAGGCATACAACTTCTCTAAATTATATTCTGTATTAATCTACGATTTTACTTTAAATACCTAGACTCATGTTTATCAAAGGTAAACACATGAACAATATTATCGATTTTGAATATTAGAATTTGAGTATAATATCTGTGTTACGTAACACTTTGATGTACCCCCCCCCCCACCCCCCATGTAACAGCACGAAGACATAAGAGCTCTCCCCCCACCCCCCTCAGAGCGTTACGTGGTTTACGGACGACCTCTTTGAAGAGTATTAATAATAGATGGAAAAACTCGTCATGTAGACCTACTGCGCATCTTTCGTGAGGCTGCCCGCGATGTTATGGACCAAGCCTGACGATCAAAGATTCATTATAAGCATGTCGTGGCGAAATTACACTCGCGCTCGTAAGCCTGCATATTTTCATGGCCACACTCGAGGAGTGCATCAACATAATTAATAAAATGTACGAACCATAAGTATAATGTTACCGTAGGCCTACTGCCATCAGTTAAAAACTTAAAAGAGATGAAAGTAAAAGGTTCCAAACTATCATCACCTTCAAGAAAAACAGAGAGAAAAACCCACTCTACTAAATTATGGGTATTTTTCCCTTCACAGACAGTAATATGAAGAAACATCCTGCAGCTTTATTACTGCTCCAACTGGAGGTATAAGGTATAAGTACTACCTGACTCATCGCAACCTCAACGTAGCCGAGTAGTTCTGAAGGACATCGATGAGACGATAGTATCGACTATTTTTATACGAGTTTGCGCAAGGTCATTCATTATCCACACTGAAGATCTTGTTCAAGGAATCCTTTCCCTCCCGAGCCATCTGAGTAAAGAAGATAGGATAAAGGCCTACCTTAGAAATGGAGCTAATGAGGATGAACCTGACGGGTAGTAAAAAACACAATATATCATGCACGGTTAAACCGGATTAAAAAATATAATTTTCGCCATTCAGATGTATACAAACAACACAAAAGCTCGGCTGAGTATGTTTAGCACAAGTGTGTTTGCTTACGACTCGAGAAGCCAGGGTTCGAATCCACTAAAGTTTTTTTATTTATGATTTTTCATTCTTTATCCTGGTGAATGTTGATGAATATTCTTAAAATGCACTTTCCTAATATGTTGTTATTAAAATAGTTATATCTAGTGTAAGTTAAAAGATAGCCTGACCCGTTGCACAGAAACCAAGTTTTGGTTCAAAGTTTGTTTGGTTTCATCGCATCTTCCTAACCGCTCGGGATATCCTCATATTCACACTAGTGGGATAGGGAGCAATTATAGGAAATAAATCAGCATTTTATTTACGCAATAGCCCAGAGCAGCGGCTCTAAACTTTTTCAATTCACTGTCTTTTGAACACGGTGCTAATGTTGTCAAGAAACACCATCAGAATTGTAAGAATGGAGGTTGTCATTGAAAGAAACTAATATTTAGATTGTAGTTATTGAACTTCCAAACACAATTATTATTATAATTGCGTTATTTAAAAATATAACGTTCATCAAATATTTATAAAAAAAATCCTAAATTGCTTTCTTGGTTCCAAAATTCCGCGACACACAGGTTGACATTTAGATATGCCGACTACAAGTAAAGGGACACTGCTTCAATCCCGAGTGATGGTATCAACAATTTGTTGTTTGAAGATGTGGGCAGACCTAGTGATAAGATTAGTTCATATGGTATATGAAACGAAACGATCTAAAGCTTTAAAATATTGTTACAATTTAATTCATATTTTCATTTTCGTGTGAACAAATAAATAACGAACAAAAACAAGTAGGCTATTAGCACCCTAATTTAAAAAACAAAATGTCTTAGTAATGTTATGAAATTAAAGAAAAATAAGTGTTGTTAACTACTATACGAGTATAACCAGTAGCTTGGGTGTCCTACTGCAGCAATTTGACCTTTGGCCCCGATTTCGAGAGTTCATTGACCTATTTTCCACATCGTTAATTTACCGTTATTCCCCCACCCACACACCCCTCCCAGAAGGTTATTTTCCGTGAGTAGTGTATTGTGATGTAAATTAACTTTCTTTCCACATCCAGTTAATTTTACCACCCTCCTCCGAGACCATGCCCTCCGACAGAGGCCACCACAGTGGCTCACGGGTTTATGATTTTAATGTGTGCCGCAAGGGTTTTGGATAGGGGAGCATGCAGTCTCAGGCACTCCTTCCGCGACGTGCCTGCATAGGGGTTCAAACCCTGGACCATAACTAAACAGACAGGGTTTGGAGCTCGCCCCTCGGAATCCACAGACTGAGGAGTGGATTTGTGCGTCGGGCCTAGTGTGCCCCAGGGTGTGCACTCCGTGTGTTCAGGTAGTTTTTATTTATTGGTGGGGGAAACGTGTGGTCCATGGTGTCGGGCACTCCTCCCACGACGTGTAGAGAAGTATCTTCACTCGACGAATATCAAACATCAAGTGTGAGCTTTTGGCAAAGTCTCGCTGTGATTTTCCCTGACCCCCTTTCCACATCCGGGACACCACTAGGTGGTGATTATACTAAACATGTTCAAACAGGAAAATACGGGCTAGCACTGGCTCAGTACAACGCAAAGATTTCCACATCCACGAGAAATTAATAGTTAATTTTAATGTGTGCACCGATGTAGGTATCCACCATGGAACCTTGGAGGCGGCGTACGAAGATAATGTGTTAGGGAGGAGAAAGGAAATGTTCCAGCATTTACGTGGAACTACCAACATTACACATCGACCGGTATTCAAATCCCCACAACCTCACCCACCACTAGATTTGAACCCTATATCTTTCGTCGGGTACTTCATGCCCTAGAGTTGCCAAACCCGAGATAAGAATATGGTGTTTTGATATTGTACGCACCTGGTATGTCGCTAGAATATGTTGTAGGAGTTTCTAAACAGAAAGGCGTTGGCAATATACACGTGACAACTTTGCCAGAATAAATATTAAATAACCCCGACGGGTAAAAGTTAAGCTTTATTTATCTGCACACGTGTGGTTATTATAGCTTTAGCAAGTAAAATATATGAGTATAAAGGAGGAATAAATATACTATTATTATTATTTCACTGCTTAAATATCTGTTTAAGGTAAGATGTCACACGCGCACGAACACCCACACACATTAATTTTTTTAGCACCGAGTCCTTAGTTTTTAATGTGTCCACCCAGGAGGAGATGGCAACACTAACAGAATGAAATTTTAAATTGTGCAGGATGATGGTAAGTGTTAAGCTTTATTGATTACACATGTGTAGTTAATATAGATTAGCAAAAAATATTTGAGCTGTAAGATATGAGTAGAAAGGAGGAACAAGTATATTATAAATATTAGCATTTCAAACAGTTTCACTGCTTAAATAGTTGTTTATAATTTTAACTAATATTGGTTTAAGGTAAGATGCCACACACAAAATCACATTCATTTCTATTAATAAATTGTGACGGTAGATTACTACTCAAAGAGAAGGTATCCTATAACTCCGCAACAAGCGACTTACGTTATCTTGCACATCGCTATTTAAATTATTATGATAAACCAAACTAATATTCACCTGTATACATTTCTTAATCACTTTCATTGTGGGTCATCTAACGAATAAAATTGGTAATTAGTACGACTCATACAATAATTTAAATATGCTAATAGGGTAGGAATAATGAAAGTATTTGAGGGGTAAGTGTACCTGCACTTGCGTAGAAAGAGAGTTGGAAATAATCTAAGTTTAATAGGACAGTGTTTGAATTCCATCCTTCTCAACCAACCATACCTGACGAGCTCCGCTTAGTTACTTGTACATCTCACAAGACCTAAATGATATTGGTGAATGTCATTTTAAAAACTTAATGTAGTTTCTGTTGGATGCTATGAATGTTTAAATAAAATGTATTAATCACCTGCTGTTTGTCAATAAAATAACTAGTAAAAATCCCTAGAATATTATGGTTGGAAAACTTTGGAGAATCAAAGACAGGAAGGAGATGGCAATATACACATGACAACATTGCGAGAATGAAATATTAAATAACGCAGAATAGTAAATGTTAACCATTAGTGATACATATATAGTTACTATGTTAAAAATATTTATCTAAACTGTAGGATATGTGTGGAAAGTAGGAACCAGTATAGTATTAATATTATCATTTTAAACAGTTTCACTGTTTAAATATTGGTTTATAATTTTAACTAAAGGGTTTAAGGTAAGGTGTCTCCCCCCCCCCTTACACACACATATATATATATATTCATTTTTCATCTATAAATTGTAATTGTTGTGACATTAGATTGATACCCCCAAAGAGAGAGTAAAAGGATTTAATTATTTTAGAAACAATTGTTATATTCTGAATGTTTCAACTTACCCATAATGTTTGCTACGGAGCTTCTAAGTTTAATAAACTTGTATTTATATGATAGGAGAGGGGGTATTTAGGTGTAGACGTTAAAACACATACATAACTGTTTTATAATATTTATTTACACAAATAAAAGTTTTAGAATATATATATATTTTTACAAATATAGTTCACACCACGAAAAGTATAATTAGAATATTTATTTATACAAATAAAAGTTTTAGAATATTTTTTAGCAAATATAGTTCACACTACGAACAGTATACATGTTATATTTATTTACATACAAACTTTTTAGAATCTTTTTTACAAATATAGCTCGCACAACGAAAATTATAATTGAAATATTTATTAACACAAATTAAAGTTTTTGAATAATAAGTATACTTGCAATGTTTATCTACACAAATAAAGTTTAAGAATATTTTTTAACAAATATAGTTCACACATTGAAAAGTATACTTGTAATATTTATTTACCCAAATAAAAGTTGCTCAAACCATGAAAATAATACTTTGAATATTTGAAACAATAATCAATTTCTTGAGGTCGTAGTGGGAGTAGTGGCCTCGGTACTAAATTACAAAGTCCAGTTTAAAGAGTAATTGAATATATTGTTTCAATTTAAAATACGTATAAGAAGTTTAACAAAAGTGACTAGAATTAAAATAAAGGTATATACAAACAACTAATACTATTTGACTAGAAATAATCAGGTAGGTGGAAGATACTACTGGTGGATAAGAAAAATATAAAAAAGTATCACGGGTGCATAATATAAATCAATAATAAAATATAAGTATGTTCTTGCAGAAAAAAATATGAAAAAATATCAAATCTTTGAAAAATTGTATGTCAATGGAACTGTCTAGAATGAAATAAAATAAAATATGATTATTCAGCCCGTCTAAATAATTACCTTATAGTCGTGGAAAGCGAGTTTACAAGGACTCTGATATCCAAACGGCAACGTATTATAACTATCAATTATCCGTCGTTTGGTGTACACAGGCCGGTAGACTTGAGTTTGTGAAACGGTACATACAGTCGCAAGACCTTTTCTTACAATTTTGTGCTGTATCTGTATGTATCTCTCAGCGGCCTGTCCGGTGACGATCGCTTTCAAAACGTCAAAATTAGCGTCGTTCCGGTTGCCATAGTTTATGGTGATCCACGAACCTTGCACACCGTTTTTGTTTTGGCGGGATCGCCATGAACACAAACTCGGTACGCGTAATTCTTGGGACCGCCAGATACAAAGACACTAATATAGCTTCCTGGACCGTAATTCTGAAGCTCGTCAGTGAGGTCACCTAAAATGTCTCCGGTCGGTGGACTCCAATCGCCGGGGTGTTCCGTGAATATAACGCAATCCATATCGTGATACAAAACGGGGTCCCCCAATTGTTCAAGGTGCTGTATAATTTCCACCTAGCCATATCAATCGTGTAGCATGCCACCGCCACACTCGTGTTATGGTTAGGGCGACACGCATCTTGCACATCCTTGTAATTGAGGAACATAACCTCATCATTTACATCAATGACGCTGTCCACGGTGATGTACGGATCTGCCAGGTACTTATGGATGACCTGATAGTCCTTAACAACGGCTACGTGTGGTAAATCGGGTCTTTGCCCAAAGTTTCCTCATAGTGAATTTAAAAAAAGTTTAGCCAGAGTGCGGAGTCCGGGGTTTTTGCAAACAGAACCGAAATCGTGTTTTACCCCTTCACTTTCCTCATAATGTTGAATAAAAGCTAACTTTTTCTCTTGTGAGGTACACAACTCTGGCCATACGCTGGCTTCTTGTTTAATTTTCAAAAAAGTATCAATGTATCCGTGAAACAATCCGCCAGAACATGTCTGAAGATCATGAACAGATTCATTGTGTTACAACACTTCATGTACTGCTTCAATGGTGTAGCCTTTCTCAATGGCTTTCCGTATCTCGTCAATCATCCAGACGCCTGTCAACCAGCGATCTTACTTGTCGTTGTGCTGACACACTGATAAGGACAAATTATCTATAATTTATAAAAAGAAATAGGAAACGACAGTTGATGTGTCTCCCTTTCCTGGGGGGTCAACCAGATGAGGACTGAGTCGGCGGCCTAACCGTCAGGAAGGGGAAACAAAAAAAAACTTCGAGTACCTTCTTAACAGTTTGAATTTGCCACGTTCCCATTGGTGCAAATTCAAACATGGTGAAGAAGGGTAGGACTGAAATGACCAGTAAATAGTAGGGCCCCGGATGTGGAGAGACATAATTTTATGTTAGACAATCGCAGATATAGGATACTCCGCCCCATTTACCCCCTTCCTCATGGACCAACACGTTGCGGGAGGAGTGCCCAAGACTGCAATCCCCCTCCTACCCAAAACCCTTGGGGCACACATTAAAATCAAATGGGCTAAGCCCATGAGCCACTGTGGTGGCCTCTGTCGAGAGGCTTGGTCTCGGTGGGAGGGGAGTGTGGGTGGGGAATAACGGTAAATTAACCGGATGTGGAAAGTAGGTCAATGAACTCTCCAAATCGGGGTCAAAGGTCAAATTGCCGTGGTAGGACGTCCACGCTACTATAACCTGAACAAGAAGTAATACGTGGTGCTAAAATATATATATATATATAAGTTACACTATACAAGAATTTCATCTGAAAGGAAATGTTATAAAAAATAAATGGAAATTAGCACTTATTTATGTCAGCTAGGAGAGGACAACTTGCCGCTTGACTGCTAAGGTCGTAGGTAGCACATCTGTTTACCAAAATTATTTCCATCACTGCCATAAGCTGTATCACCAGCAACGGCCGGAATGGATTTTGTGTTTATAAGTTAGTTTTTAAGTCGTATCCTGTTGTAAAGTAGAGAGAAGGTGTTATATCATTATGTCATGCTTTCTCGTAGTATGATGTACACAAAGAGTCAGAAATTGTTAATTTTTGTTTAGTTATAAAGAACAAGGAAGTCATTTTTTGAGGAAGTTTTTGTTTCATTTGATATAGTTTTTTGTAATTTCATTTCAGTTTTTATCCAAGGAAACCAATTAATTTAAATTAAATAGTTGATTCTACCTATTGCATAGAATTGTTATTTGTGTATAGTCTGGATATATTCTAGATATATATTTCTAAGTCTTTTCAATTCGAGCGCCCTATTCATTTTTTCATTTCTTAGTATTACAAATGAGGTCATTTATGTTTATAAATACTTATTCGTCGCTAATCAAACATAAAAATTAAGTGACCATCGTGTGTCTTCGTAGATGACCTTGACCGTTTTAATATAGTGTCTTTATTTGTCAAATTTGTATATAATATAAAGATGAGATTATCTCTTGTCTAAACATTTTTCAAGTAAAGATAGTGTTTTTTGATAAAAAAAAATTAAAAATGGCGGCTGATAAGAGAGTATAAACTATTCCTATTTAGCATATTTTGTATCTTAATTTAAAAGACATATTCCTGTATTTGAGATAAAAGTATCTACTCAGTATTCGATATATATATATATATATGGGTTCATGAAAGGAACGGGGGATGGAGGCATCCCTCCGAGATTTGTTGTGTGTATTTAAAAATGGCACAAAATAGTTGGAGTTGAAAATTATCAACACGGGTGTACAAATTTGAAACCCGGTACAACACCTTTCATTCCATAACTCGGAGATGTACACACATTATTTTAGCCCGAGATTGTTTATTTCTTTAGTTGTGGCTATGTATGAAGTGTAACTTGCACTCCCGCCCTCTCCCCGACATATGTGGTATTGTACGATCCTGAGGCTGGAGAAAAAGAAGAGCCGGCGGAAAGGTGATGATGGGCCGCGCAACAGTCCTTGACAAGGTAACACCAGCTCGACGACTTTCTCTCCCACGATCTTGTTGGGTAGTATGACATCATCTCTCGTGATGCATCGCCAGGTCAGAAAGCAACAGTTGCCTCGAGGGTGGGGTAACGAGTGGACAACACGAGGTTTCACACATTCTGAACACAACAAAACATTCAGGGTACTTTATTTATACGAAGATTTGGCAAACTATTTGTGCAAGCGTTGTTAGATACGGCTGGTCAGGCTTCGATTCTCGTCTAAAGATCCATTTTAATCGGGAAGGACCTTATCCAACAACTAGAAAAGTTACTATATCTATTTTCACGTCTGAGTGACTCTTCTTATGAACATTGGACTGTGGCTAGAGTTGCAATGGTTATTTAAACATTGTGTAGTACTAGAATTTAATGGTACGTTGACACAAAAGCAGAAATACGAGATACAGTATTACAATGAGATACTTTCAAATTGGTAAACAAACACACTTAGGATACAGAGATAACAAAATGTAACACATGGAAAGAGACTATCTAAAGAAAAGTGATAAATAATAAGTGATATCAAGTAATGGCACCTGAGGAGAGATAAAATATCATCATGATAAGAGGAGCTAGCAAGTTGCGAGAGTCTGGCAGTGTTTCGCACAATGATAAACAGTTTGACTGTGAATAAGATTCCCCGACATTGGTACAGTCACACTTACATTGGGAGAGCTTTATCTGACATCTAGAAAATATACTAGATCTACTTTCACGCATTAATACGTCAGGTCATAGCATGTAATGTAGGGTGGGGCTATTTGAATAAAAATAAGGATTCAAGATACTTCACATATTTGTTAGTGGTTAGTTCTTATTTATTGAATGATCTACTAGCTGTAAATTGGTAAGAAAAAATATCATTTTTAGACGTTTGAATAGCTGAAAAAATGGTTTTACGAAATCAATCTAAGTGAGATTGACATACTTTTCCTAGTGATGTAAATAACCGTCTTTGGATCTTATAGGTGTATATTTTGAAGTAATCTTTTTTAACTTATAGTCAAATCTTCTGGGCTCATCACCGAGAGGTTTGAGCGTATTAGTCTATATCGGGAAACAATAAAGTTATTTTATATTGAAAAAAGTTTGCTTACGGGGCTATTTGAATCATTTTTAAGGGGTTATTTGAATCATTATTTTGTTTGCGTTTTTATTTATTTTTAGAATATAAATTTAATTATTTATCGCTTTTTGACACTTCGTAAAGTGAGTTTGTATGCTGCCCAGTTATTTGTGTTGTTGGATTTAAAAATAAAAACTTTTGAATCAAATTAAACTTATGAACTACTACACATTATGTCTCCCTGGCACTCAAAACTTGATGAATAGCTCTAGTTTATTTGGGAAGGTATTTCTGTCTCGTTTAGAATACTTTGGATGTGCTGTATTAGTAAGTTGTAGTTTGGACAGCCCTGTACTAACACTGGTAGGACCTTGAAATATCAACTCCCAAAAAGCCTAAAAGACGTATTTTAACTGAGATAGCCACACTCAGCCATTCAGATGAAGACTATGACGTCGGTCATAAATCAAAATATGATGATGAAGAAGAAAATGTACCATGTGGTTTTCGTAAATTAACTTTTCTTGTCGTGTCAAACCTGCAAATCGTAGTTTCATGAAGTGTGTGTGTCTCAGGAATTTTGGAAAAAGAAAAAGTTAAAGTATGAAAAATACATTTAAACATTTTGTTTAAATTAGTAGTAGGCTATAGACATTTAATAAAAAATATTTTAAAACATCAATACTGATGGGAAAATATCAAAATAAATGTGTGATACAGATAACCCCATCCCCGATCCAAATTGCCCCAAGATTTTAATAAAATGTTATTTATACTTTATAATGAATTTTTTAAATTATTTTATCTTTAGAATTTTATAAATAACAAACATTTTTTCACGACAATATTATAGGTGAAAACTTGAATTAAAGTTGAAACGACCCAATTAGCCCCACCTTAACATAGTTTATATAATTGACAGTATATATTATCAATTCTAGCCACAGGACCTTCCTTTGATAATCAGACCTTATCAACAGTGGCATCTGCAGATAATATGACCTGACCAATTAATTGATGAAAGTCAATTTAGTAGCTTTTCTAGCAGTCGCCTAACTCCCTCCTATGAAAGTTTGACTGCAGGTGCAGCCTTATTAAAGATTATTCAAACTGTAGAATACGTAATGATTAAGAACTTCAGCAATTCAATTCAAGGCAATGCAACATATTGGATCACGGAGACAGATGAATAAATCCCTAAAGAAAAAATATGACTTCGCCCAGAATCGTCTAAATGCATATAACCCTATAGCCCTATAATATGCGGTGTCACCCAAATAGAGATGTAAGACGGAACATTTTCTGTTTTGGAAAAATTTTCCTTATATATTTTCGGGAAAATCACCTGCTTCGGTGGCCGCACGGTCCAACGCGCTACTCTCATAAGAGACTAGACTGCCGATGACAGGGAGATCGGGGTTCGATTCGGGTGGACTGAACTAAATTGTTTTCAATCTCCCTCCACGCAAATGCGGGTTCACTTACTCTAAATTCAACCTTCCCAATTCCTAATCCATTAGCTTAATTAGTAGGATATTTAAGCTAACATCCCGAATGTGCTAAATAAAACTAAACTTCTAATCATGATGTGATCAAACTAAACTTCTAATCATGATGTCATCAAACCAAACTTCTAATCATGATGTGATCAAACCAAATGTATTACGTTTTGATCAAATTGAGGTGAGGGATTTAACATAATAGCCTACCGCTTTTAATTAGTTCTAGTTAGAGAATTTTACCTATATTTTTTCCGGAAAATTCTCCAAAACGGAATTTTTTAAATTATTATTTCCTGTTGTTTAATTTCGACAGATTAAATGGACAGTAGTAATAACAATAATAACAGTAATAATAATAATTATTATTATTATTATTATTATTATAATTATAATAATGGTAGTGGTAGTAGTAGTATTAGTAGTGGTAGTAGTAGTATTAGTAGTGGTAGTAGTAGTATTAGTAGTGGTAGTAGTAGTATTAGTAGTGATAGTAAGGAACACCTGCTTCGGTGGTCACACGGTCCGATGCGCAACTCTCGCATTAAACTATACTGCCGATGATAGGGGGATAGGGGTTCGATTCGGGTGGACTGAGGGAGGTTTTTTCTAGATTGTTTTCCACTCACTCTACACACAAATGCGGGTGCAATTTCTGTAAATTCAACCTTTCTTATCCTTTATACATTAGCTTAATTAGTACATAGGCGTATAACCCGAACGGGTAGTAAGACGCGGTTATAAAAAAAACAAGTAAAGAAAACAAATGAATGTGGGCCTTTGCAGACCCGTTTTGTTCATAAATCTTACCTCAATTTCTTATCATCACTAAGTTAACTAAAATAATGTTAGGGTTGGCCCAATATGTGACCCCTCCTATCATCCGTGCTTCCTAACAACCCCTCCCCTCGTATCTTAACACATTATATTTTGAAGTACAATAGGCGTTAGGTGCCACCTCCACAATCTAAACCCTCCACCGCAAGCCGCCAACGCGGAACATGTTCATCTCTGCGCCCAAACAAGTACAATTTGAAACGCGATAGATTTGATCCAGGAAATAGTTTGTGTCGTACACGTTCCACATCCTCCCCCAACATTGCAGACATGTGATGATGAGCAGAGCTGAACACGTCGCTGATTAGATAAGTCCACACATAGATCTCGTTATCAGCATGGTCAGACATTGTTGCAAGGAAGATTAGTGGTTGTACCCGGTAATGTTTCCATTGTTACCATTAATCGCCCCCCACTGTTGTTACCGAGTGATGCCCGCTAACAATCAACACGGCCTGAAAATACACAATCGTATCAACATCACATCAAGTCCCCAGGGCTATTATCTAGGTCCCCCTGACCAAGTTACAGCGATAAGCAATGTTATTTGCCGAAGCAACGTCGAATAAGTTTATAGTGAGTAACGATAGTAAAACACAAAATGATTAATGAACAAAACAGTGAAGATAAAAGGTAGGTCAAAACGAATAAATGAACCCACCAGTAAAGTTTCCTAAACCATTTATCAACACCTAGCTGGAAACTCCAAACTTGGAGACAATTGTAAGTCAGAGGAATGTCCTCAAAGCACAGTTCTTAGGAGCTCCGTTCAAACCCGGGTGATGCCTAAAATAGTTGAGTAGTTGTTAATGTACTTTATATTCTAGTAGTTCTCAAATTCATGCAGAAAAAATACACCTGAACAATGTACATGTGAATCGATCTGGGAACCTATGGCTTATCAGACAATTTGAAGCGGAGAAACATTTGTGGCCAGAAAATAGCCTGAAGTAAAAATTTAATGTATTGTGTACTATTATAATGTTAAAAGTTGGGCGTTTTACTGAAAAGAGGTCACGCAAAACAGGCTCACATGAGAAATAATCTGAAAGAGATCATATTTAGAATCTAGAACAGTTCACAGCTCATGAGACTATAAGTAATCTATTGTGGTCTATCTAACCTAGCCCAGCTTAGATTTGTTTGAATCACAGTTTAATGGCGCCCCAGTGAGTTACTAACCCTTCCCCCTCCCAAAAATCGTGAGCTGTTTTGACACAATTTTTGGAAAAGTCATATGGTTACGTTGGTTTCCTGGAAATTTAAGTGTAGTGCTGCATAATCAATTTGTTTGTTAATGTGATAGCCTTTGCATCCTTTGCCTATAAAGTCCATGTGAAATATTTCTTGAAAGTAGCTCTTACATAATACGAGTACTTGAAAGAATTTAGTATTGCCACATACTACGGAATGATTTCGTATAGCAAGTGCTCGAATGTTTATGTCCCGAGAAAACTTTAACTATGGATTCGCACGAAAAAAACAAACTCTAAAAATGTAATATATATATATATATATATATATATATATATATATACACTTACTATAAAAATAGTATTATATATTATAGCTTTTTCATAAATAAGTAGTTTAGATATAATTTAAGTTGCTGAAAATATACATAATATTTAATGTTACATAAAATGTATTTAAGCCCTACACAAATTTCTACTCACTAGTCATTACTACCCATACATATAATAGAACTCTACAGCTATCTGTGCCTTTGATTCTGACTGTTTGTTGCCAGTAACCTCAAAAAGTACTCATCGGATCGAGACGGAACTACTTCTGTTGTATTCCTTTTTCTTCAGAATACCATCCCGACATCTCATAAGCGAGCGAAGGAGGGTCCAAAAACCTATTGTTAGTGTGGTTACAGTTGTGTTTTAAGTTTGTAGCAATTCAAATATGTTAAAATGTATCATTAACCTTCTTTATAAGTCTCCTTGGCAATGAGGTGTTTGGAAATATCAACAAATCAAGGTTTCCTTGGCAACGGTTTTTTTTAGATGTTTTCAATAATTTTATTCATTCATTTTAGATGGTAAATAGTGTTTCTTAAAAAATAATTAAATAACCTTTCACCTTTGGTTTACATAGTTAAGAGTAGGTCAGACAAGGTAGAGACTACACGTACATAATCCATAGTTAGAATACAACGATGTTTAATAATTAAATGTAGTGATGAAACTATAATAGTAAATAAATAAGGCTATAGGTCTCTTATTGTTATCGCAACGGTACCTCCATGTAAGGGAGACACTGTTAGTGTGCTTGAGTTTGCATCTTAAATTTTGGTATTTTTCAATTGTTTTATATTTTATCAACTAGGTTTATTTAGCTTGGTTTCTTTGATGGTAAATTTAAAAAAAAAAAATTTGTGTGTGTTAATGCAACAATGACTCTCCGTACAAGAGCCATTACTATTGTATAGATATTTTTTCAGTTATTTTGTGGTTTTTCGTGTGAGCTAGGTTTATTTAGTTTAGTTTATTGGTACTAAGCCAACAACACAATTATATGTGTAGAGATAGGGCGCTTACTTTAGTAATAGTACTTCTTTCAATTTACTTAATTTAGGTTTCTTAGATAGTAGATCTATACATACTAATAAAGCTATGATTTATCCGCGCATTCGAATTTTTGTGGCGTTCTACCAAATACCAAATAATCCATTTTTAGGATGTATGTCGGTCTGTTTGTTTGTTGTGCTCCTTGTTTGTATAGTCCATACTATCCCGCGGGCGAGGTAGTCTCGAGAAACACCGGTCATAAGCAGGGAGCATTCGTCGCGGCTGGTATTGATGGTACGTGCTATGGAGGGAGAGGTAGTCATCGAGAAACACCGGTCATAAGCAGGGAGCATTCGTCGCGGCTGGTATTGATGGTACGTGCTATGGAGGGAGAGGTAGTGTTTTTCGTGCATTTTCGTTCGCACATAATAAAACTTATTCAAGAATAGCGTTCTATCATCTAGCATTTGAAGTGGTCGGATGTGCCGAGCGAAGCCGCGGGCTAATGCTTGTTAATAATAACAACCATACCGTAAAATAAACATCTCATAGTTGACTGAGTGAAAAGGGAAAGCCCCCATGGCTACAGTTTTTAAAATAAAAGTAACAATACCTAGTCCAAGTTCGGCCAAGAGGAAATGTTACTCCACATGACGGATTTCAGAAACGCTAGCCCGACGCCCATCCTAATAAAATCACAATGTTGTGTGTAGCACACACGACGAACACGTCGCGACGCTGAGCATCTGTTGCTTATCCCCTCAGAGTACCTAAAGGTGTATGATATAACGCGCTTTATCGTTCAGAGCAAGTTTTGTATCCCGACAAACTAATATACCTCGACATGTTGTGGTGGTTGTTTTAATCGCACTGCACTTCCCGGTTAAGGTGTCAACAATTAATGACGCTAGTATCCACTTCAGTGGCCGAACGGTCTAAGGTGACACCATCGTGTTAGACTAACCTGCTGATGACAGGGACTTCTGGGTTCAAATCCAAGTAGAATCTACTCAGGGTGGTTTTTCCTAAATGGTTTCCGCTCTGCTTCCACGCAAATGCTGGTAGACCACTCTAAAATGCAGACCTGCTCATCCCTACACCATTTAAGTAATTATCAAATCATTGTGTTCGTATAACCTGAACCGGTGACGTGGTGTGACAGCGAATAAGGCAGAATATTACGTTAAAGTACCCGCATTTTCATAGAGCGAAAGTGGGAAACCGTTTAGAAATAATAATTCTCAGTATACCTCCGCGGGATTCAAGCTGCTACCTACGTGTTACCATCAAAGCCGTATTTACGAGCTTGATGTTTAGTCTGTGTGCCCATTTATGAAAGTTGTGATGAAACGTTAACATTCTTTTTTAAGCTTTTAGAAAATTAAAATGATATATTTTCAAACTAACAATGAGACCATGCAGATTATATTTTACCAAATAATTTTAGGAGATGTAACATACGCTTTTAAATAATTAACTATTTTAGCGTATGTTAACTATCTTCAGCTATATAACACACTTAATATACATTCCTAGCGTAGATTTCAGTAAGTTTTTTTAAGACAGAGAGCAGTGAGCTTCAGACACTGACCACTGACCAGTGACCAGTCTCCCCCAAACTCAGCCTAATCTACAGTAGTTCCTAACACATCAGTATAACTGGTACTTATGCTTATAGCCTGAACGCGGTGTTAGAAACAATAACAAAAACTTTAAAAAAAACTACATAACTGGCCTACCATTAGCGAACTTTATCTGCCAGTTCTAAAAAATATTAAAATACATTCATGTGTTTACATGATAAAGGCTGACAGTCATGCAAATGTCGCTTTTGACAGGTGATATAAGCTTTGTAAAGGTAATTCAATTATTTTCAGTTACTATTAGGACCGATCCTACATATTTTAAAACATTATGAACGAATATTGGTTCGTTAGTTGTCCTGTCAGCGGCGTCCGTCGTTTTCAGGGTTTTCCACAAAAACTAGTGCGGCTCAATTAATTCGCGCATTGGCGTAGGTTTCGGAAAATATTCCGTCAGGGAGCTTCCAAACTACTGTAGCTCACGAGTAGTTCCTCCTTAGACAAATAAAGAGCGCTCTAGGGAAGTGTTTCTCATTCGTATTATCCCAGTAGCTGACTACCCATCTTATTACACTGCCTACCTTTCCACTGGTCAAAACACGAGCTTGTATTACTGTGCGTGTTTGTAAACAGTACAGGACAGCATTTTTATTTGACCGTAGGGCTGTATTACACTGTCATTTATCTTATCAAGATAGACTTGACACCATCTTTGATCAAATGTTTATTGTAAATTATATCATTATTATTATTATTATTATTATTATTATTATTAGCACCGCGTCTTACTACCCGTTCGGGTTATACGCACTTACGCTAATGTGTAATGGTAGGGTGATTGTGAGATGAAATGAAGGACCTACAGTTTAACGTGGAATCCGAACCACGGTGGCGACCTGGCATTCCCCACATTCACAAGATGTCTTGTCAGAGGTGAAGGAAGGGTTTGGAAATCAGATAAATCTGTGCCGGGACCGAGGATTGAACCCCGGCCGCCAGCACAGAAGTCTGACACCTTACCACTAGACCACCAGGTCACCCTAAATTATATCAAATGTACGCCAGTCTTGTCAAAACTATTTGAAAATGGGCCTTGAAACCTTTAAAATTTGGTGACCAAGGCTGTTATGGTAATTTAAAGAAAAAAAACTTACTTATGCTATATCTCAAGCGTGATTTGCTGACTTCATATTTGACAGTTACATTACATTATTAAATGATTTTCATGTTTAGGTTAATATTTCAAATTTTGCCTTTTTTTATAAAACCTAGAGCATATTCAATGACGTTAATGTTTTATAAAATATTTGTAGAGTGCCATCTTGTGATCGCGCCTGTACCACCGCGAGCTGTGTGAAGGAAATTAAGTGTCTATCTATCCTATTGTGAGCCAACACAAAGACACAAAACAACTTCTCGAGTGAACGTCGGAGTGTGTATCGTAAGATTCTGATAGTAAGTCCCGTATTTTATAGCCTACATTCATACGTCAAGTCATGTGATCTTAAATTGTCATTTTGGATGGATATTATCAACACTAATGATATAGTAAAATCAATGATAGTTTTTTTTAGCACAGCATCTTATCATCCGTTTGAGTAATACGTATTATATTAGGTACTGATTATGTTAATGTGTTAGGGGTGATGAAGGTTGAATATAGAGAAAGTGTACACACTTTTGCATGGAGGGAGAGTGTAAAACCTATTCTTAATAATCACCTTCAACACGCCCAACCAAGCCTCGGACCCCAATCTCCCCGTCATTAGCAATCCAGTCTAATAAGAAAGGGGCACCTTAGACCATGTGGGCACCAAAGGGGGTGTTAGCAATAATGACAGAAACACTAATTATGTATTTTCTAAAAGATCCTTCGTACTAGAATTGTGCCAAAGGTCAGACCCGGGGTTGGCAACAAGTGGCTCGCGAACCTCCGGAGAATATGTCCCGGAAGATGTGATACGTTTAACACAATGGTTACCCAGTACATGGGCACGAGGTCTATATGCACATCTCTTGTTTGCCGATGATGAAGAGGTTTTTTTTTATTTTTTATTTTTTTTTATTCAGTGTTTACAGGCCCGGTATCTTACAATCTTTAAATCCGGGCCGTTTTTACACGCAACTTTTACTTAATTTACACAATTTTAGTATTAATTTCCTTTTTAACATTACAACACATATTTTGGCTCTTAACTTAAATGAAATTCAACTACCCTTAGCTCAATTTGATCCACCC
>CABFVZ010005829.1:0-19682 GCA_902151445.1 Timema monikensis
TATGTTAGATGACTCCCTCTTATCCTTGTAGTGTTTTTGTTAGTGGCCCATTGCTACGAGGTAAAGAACTGGGTAAGGGGGTGTTACACACTATATCTGTCATAACAAGAATAATATAAGTTATAGGTTACGATTATAGCCACATCTAAATATCATTGTAAAATGACAGCTAGACACTGGAGTCAAACCTGGGTCCTCTGGCCACTGAGCTATCCAGAATATATTTAGACGCTATAACGTAACTAACCAATATAATAGCACGAAAATTTAATCCATCATGACATTACAGTTGTCATTGTACTATTGGCAGCAAAAGCCCTCTGTAGTTGACAATGGCTGTATTATCCAATAGCTCGTCATCTTAATTGATCACTCAAATGAAGCTGATGATTTCCACATGTCCATCACAGACTCTGTCTTCAAATATAAGTGAAGAATGACCATAGGCATGTGGACTCCTGGATAGCTCAGTGGTTAGAACATTGACGTAGTAAGCCAAAGGTCCCTTGTTCAGATGTCATTTAGCAATTTAAACAAGATGATGATGATGGTATGATAGTAAAATACTGACTGCAACACAATGCGATTGTTTTATAAAAATTTCTTCAAATGTTACATTTGTTGAAAATCTGTTAAAATTACAAATTAACGTTCAAAAGGACAAAATCTGCGCTTATTGAATTGTTTTGTGATATTTACTTTATTCATCGAATTAGGCCAACATTTTTTTCAATTCTTTTTATAAAACAGTTAAAAGGTAATATATATTTTTTTTCTGGGGTCAGAGCTTACTACACTCTGTTGATCAGAAGAGACACAACACCCAGTACCCTGATCGTCAAGAGGTGAGCTATAAACGCACTCACCCTTCATTGTCAATCTTGCAAGGTTTCACGCAGATGTATGTGGTCGGGAAGATACCCTAGAAAATAGAAACGTGTGTGATGAGTTTAAATATTCAGGAACAATTTTAACTAGCAATAACGTTATTAGATTGGAAATTAGGAAAAGAATACACGTAGGTTACTGGGGAGTGGAGGATGTTACATAATGATGAGTTACCCTGTACTTATCATAAACAAGTCTGGTAGACTAAGATGGGCAGGACATGCAGCGCAAATGGGAGACTCTAGAACCTTGTTATGGTACTGACTGGCGAACCCAATGGGAAGAGACCAGTTACCAACAACTGAGGAGGAGACCAAGGGGCTAGTTACCAAGAAATGAAATATCAGGGAAAATTAAATATAATATAACTTTGTTTTTAAAATAAAAGATAACTAAATTTGTCCCTTGTAACAGGGAGTTGGTCTCCCCCAGAAACCAATGTTTGTAAGTTGACGAGCACCCTGTATAGCAACACTCACCTTGACAGACCTGTTCTTTGTTGAGAAACCTCGATACCAGCCTGAAATAAAAACACAACAGTCAGTTTGTTCATCTCTCCATGTCATGTGCTCAGCAGAACGGACCGTCAATTTCAGTTTTCTAGACCGTAGCCGCTACTTTGTCATTCAAGTAGCTCCCCGTGTCCCTCAAGACTAAAATTGTAGGGAAGGGTTCAAACCTCGACCTACTGGAAATTTTGTATTTTTAAACTTAAAAATCTGAATTTAATTAAACTTTGAAATAAAGTGAATTCTACTTATTTTTGCGGCAGCACACAGGGAATGTATAGTTGAGAGGAAATGTGGTTGCATTTGCATGGAGGAAGAGTGAGAAAGTCCGACTTTCCCATCACCGGCAAACCAGACTAAATGAGGCATACAGCTTTGTCCGTGTGACCACCAGTTGCTGAACTTCAATTGAACTCTCGTTATCCTGTATTGTGAAGCTAAGGCCTGGTAACTTCAGGTTAAGTGATATTTTCGACTGTTGAACACATTTACAACAAATGTATGTTGAGTGATTTTAGGTTCAATGAAGTTGAGGTCTTATAAATGAAGTAGAATGAAGTTTAGCTGTGACTTTAGGTCCACAATCTTGTGGGTAGTTAGCACCTGGCACTTACTGACATACGTGTGTAATGTTGACAGACATTTGTCGTGAATCCCACACGAGTGATAATGATCCACACAATTAGAACATGGCTGCTATTTACAAACCATTCAGAATAGCACCTTTTCGTAAATATTAACCAACCATTGCACTTTTATTGAAA
The DNA here is from genome assembly GCA_902151445.1 of Timema monikensis. NCBI lineage: Eukaryota > Metazoa > Arthropoda > Insecta > Phasmatodea > Timematidae > Timema > Timema monikensis. The sequence continues at coordinate 2,162 of CABFVZ010005829.1, forward strand.
GAGTGGTGTGATCTTAATCTGATTTTTCACATTTTGAAAAGAGTGCTATTGATCAAATTATTTTTATTAAATTATTATTATTATTATTAGCACCGCGTCTTACTACCCATTCGGGTTATACGCACTTACGCTAATGTGTAATGGTAGGGTGATTGTGAGATGAAANGAAATGGAGGACCTACAGTTTAACGTGGAATCCGAACCACGGTGGAGGCCTGGCATTCCACACATTCACAAGTTGTGATTAATACATTAAACCTAAAAACTGTCAAAAATGTGTATCAACATGTTTTGTACATATTTTGTAGGTCACAGGTAGTGCTGTGTACTAATGTGTGATTGTGCTATGTGTGATTGTACTGTGTACCAATGTGTGATTGTGTTGTGTACCATGTGTGATTGTGCTGTGTACCATGTGTGATTGTGCTGTGTACCAATGTGTGATTGTGCTGTGTACCAATGTGTGATTGTGCTGTGTACCAACGTGTGATTGTGTTGAGTACCAATGTGTGATTGTGTTGTGTACCAATGTGTGATTGTACTGTGTACCAATGTGTGATTAGTGTTGTGTACCAATGTGTGATTGTGATGTGTACCCATGTGTGATTGTGACGTGTACCAATGTGTGATTGTGATTTGTACCCATGTGTGATTGTGCTGTGTACCCATGTGTGATTGTGCTGTGTACTAATGTGTGATTGTGCTGTGTACCAATGTGTGATTGTGTTGTGTACCAATGTGTGATTGTGCTGTGTACCACTGTGTGATTGTGCTGTGTACCATGTGTGATTGTGTTGTGTACCATGTGTGACTGTGTTGTGTAACAATGTGTGATTGTGTTGTGTACCAATGTTCGAGATTGTGCTGTTACCAATGTGTGATTGTGATGTGTACCAATGTCTTATTGTGTTGTGTACCAATGTGTGATTGTGCTGTGTACCAATGTGTGATTTTGTTGTGTACCAATGTGTGATTGTGCTGTGTACCAATGTTCGAGATTGTGCTGTGTACCAATGTGTGATTGTACTGTGTACCCATGTGTGATTGTGTTGTGTACCAATGTGTGATTGTGTTGTGTACCAATGTGTGATTGTGCTGTGTACCAATGTGTGATTGTGTTGTGTACCAACGTGTGATTGTGTTGAGTACCAATGTGTGATTGTGTTGTGTACCAATGTGTGATTGTACTGTGTACCAATGTGTGATTGTGCTGTGTACCAATGTGTGATTGTGCTGTTTACCAATGTGTGATTGTGCTATGTATCAATGTGTGATTGTGCTGTGTACCAATGTGTGATTGTGCTGTGTACCAATGTGTGATTGTGCTGTGTACCAATGTGTGATTGTGCTGTGTACCCATGTGTGATTGTGATGTGTACCAATGTGTGATTGTGCTGTGTACCAATGTGTGATTGTACTGTGTACCAATGTGTGATTGTGCTGTGTACCAATGTGTGATTGTGCTATGTATCAATGTGTGATTGTGCTGTGTACCCTGTGTGATTGTGATTTGTACCAATGTGTGATTGTGTTGTGTACCAATGTGTGATTGTGCTGCGTACCAATGTGTGATTGTGTTGTGTACCCTGTGTGATTGTGATTTGTACCAATGTGTGATTGTGCTGTGTACCAATGTGTGATTGTGCTGTGTACCAATGTGTGATTGTGTTGTGTACCAATGTGTGATTGTGCTGTGTACCAATGTGTGATTGTGCTGTGTACCAATGTGTGATTGTGCTGTGTACCAATGTGTGATTGTGCTGTATACCAATGTGTGATTGTGCTGTGTACCAATGTGTGATTGTGCTGTGTACCAATGTGTGATTGTGTTGTGTACCATGTGTGATTGTGCTGTGTGTGATTGTGCTGTGAACTCACCGACACACTCCTCCAGTATCTGGACCGTATCGCCTATCTCCAGTGGTAGGCCGTATCGAACTTCTCCTTGCCAGTTGTACACGGCTGCGGACAAACAACAAGTTGATCAGACAAGGCCGTATCTCCAGTCCAACCAACAGATGTTGTATTCCCATAAGACCTGTGGATAACAATGTCAAGCTACGTTTCCAGTCCAACTGTACCGGTATTACCAAGGCGATTGTACAGCCAGATGTTGACAGGACCAGACTGTACCGGTATTACCACGGCAATTGTACAGCCAGTAGTTGACAGGACCAGACTGTACCGGAAGTGGAGATCACGTGCTGGGAGCCAATGTGTGGGTGATGTGTTTTCTTCCTGTTCTACAACCGTGTGTACATTTCTCTATGTGATGGCTCGTGGCTACACGGTATGAGTGGTCGTGGCATGATTCCAACTGCTAGTATTGAATATTACCGACAAACGATGAACATACAATAATACAATGATAGTGTGAGGGGGAGGAAGGACCCTCAAGGTCATATTAGCCTGGGTATAGGTGGGTAGGGGAGCTATTGTCATATTACCCTGGGTAGCAGGTGGGTAGGGGAGCTATTGTCATATTACCCTGGGTAGCAGGTGGGTAGGGAAGCTATTACCATCTTACCCTGGGTAGCAGGTGGGTAGGGGAGCTATTACCATCTTACCCTGGGTAGCAGGTGGGTAGGGGAGCTATTACCATCTTACCCTGGGTAGCAGGCTGGTAGGGATCTAGCAGAACTACCCACGCAGTGCTCCAAGGACGAGCTAGTCTCGGTATTTGACGGACTAAGTGGGAGACACTAATTAGTGTGGGAGCGCCCAGTCCGAGGGAGTCAGTCAAGTTACAAACAGCCCAACAAGGGGGCTATGTACATATCAAATGTGCACTCATGAAACCACAGGTATAATTCAGAGTAAATGAACCAGCATTTGCGAGGAGAGATTGATAAATAGTTTGAACAAAAACACCTCTTATTACTTGTCCAGGATTTAAACCCATATCAATGTGTCACCAAATCCAGATGACAACTTGTCCACCTGTGCGAGTACTGATCGTACTGGTTCGTGTGTTCGATTCCTGGGAGTTCTTATAATATTTACCACTGTGATCTATTAACCAGAGCGATGGTATTGGAATGAGCTGCCGGTGGCGGGCGGTCAGGATTCGAGTCCCAATTGGGTACTTTTACTAAATAGTTTCCCACTCTCATTACAGGTAAATGCAGGTACATTTACTCTATAATGTAGTATATTGTAGGGTAGTATTGATAACAAACTAAGGGTGGTTACCCCCTCCTGGTTAACTAAGAGGGTGGATTGTAGTATTGATTACAAACCCCACCCCCCATTCCCTTGACACCAACAGACTCCAGGGGTTGGCGAAATTTTGTTTCCTTGTTCAGACTATTTATACAATCTAGTACAAACGTGATAAGAGAACAGGATGATGAGGATGAATAGTTGTAGTTACATGTTATAAGCGAACATTCCTGTGACAGTGTTGAGACAAGAACTTAGAGGGTGCCGGTAAATGTTTGTTAACACTTCTAGACGTTATTTGTAGTTACATCTTCATATCAGAGAGAAGAGAAACACACGTATCTTGATGTTCTGTCTGTCTGTCCCCGTGTCCAGGCCACAGCACAAAGTTTCTTGTATATTTCATTCGCCTTGATATTTACATATTAACTATGTTTGTCACGTAATATCTAACCATAGCGGAACTAAGCAGGTAAGACTGCTTCCTCCCAGGGTTCACGGACGGAGTGTACCTATATATTATTATTATTATTATTATTAGCACCGCGTCTTACTACCCGTTCGGGTTATACGCAATTACGCTAATGTGTAATGGTAGGGTGATTGTGAGATGAAATGAAGGACCTACAGTTTAACGTGGGATCCGAACCACGGTGGAGGCCTGGCATTCCCCACATTCACAAGATGTCTTGTCAGAGGTGAAGGAAGGGTTTGAACCCCGGCCGCCAGCACAGAGGTTTGACATCTTACCCCTAGACCACCAGGTCACCGAGTTATTGTAAGCAGAAACCTATGAAAATTGTACTTTGCTCAATTCACCCTGTAAAGGTTGTAGAAGCAACTTTGTAAATGCTAAAACAAGTTTGTTTTTTGGGTTCAGAAATGAAGACATTTAAACTTATATAATCTTTATTATTTCATAAACATTAATTTTATCTATGAAAAGTGAACAGCTGTAGAATACATGACTGTAGCTTTTATAGCTTTGAAATAGGGTAAGTTCCTTCTTATATAAAACTGACTATAGCTGGCTTACCTTGCTTGGTTCCACCATGGTTAATTCTATCAAGATATGGCCATGAACTAACCAGTCGGGAGTTAATTAAAACGGGATCAAAGGAAAGTCATTTATTTAACTAGGCTTGCTAGAGAACCACAATTAGTATGGGGATCCTCAAAGGAGGCATACTAAGTTGAAGAACTAGTTCATCTAGAAACTAGCAGTTAAGTGACGACTATTAGGTAATAGGTTGTCATTCAGTCAAATAGATATCATGTGATATGTGGAAGAGACACTTGACCGACAAATAAAGTTGAGCGGTGTCAATCGATGAAAATGCTACCCTATAATGTTGTAATTTACTTTCAACATTATTCATTAATTTTTTTTAAATATTTTATATTTTGTACACACTCGAACTCCGACAATCGTGAAAGTCGAAACGAGCTGGTGAAAATTTATCCCGACAATCAACACAAGGGCAATCTGATAACGTTAATAAATGAGAATTCATCTGTTGATAAGAATGATTAGTTGGCCAAATGATTTGACAGAAACAAATTATTATAACATCAACTTTATTAGCTATTTGAAAAGACATAACATTGTGTGTTAGTAAACCTAAAAAGATGAATCTAAATAATTTGAAATTAACACTTAAGGAAATGTCAAAAGAATCGTTTCATGTCACCCCCTATAACTTGGTGCCAATGTGAAATATATTTGCACTTATATAATAGACAAAGATATTAAACAGTAGGCCTATATTTTCACTCACCAACGCCATATTTCTTCGTCCTTGTAGGCGACCACATAATTGACTGTCCCTCATAGACCAGAATATTAATGAATCATTCACTATGAATAACAAAAAAAATCAATATTGCTCGACATTTTGCTGCTCGACTTTTGACAGAGTATTCCCACAACAACACAAAACGTTTCCCGACCGCCCAGCCTCTTCGAGTGAGTAGTTCAGACTTTTCACTACAGGTGTCGTGGCCATCAATATCACTGAAAGATGCTTAGAGGGACGGCTCTTATAGAGAAGTTAAAACCGTGTTTTATAAATAGTTAAAAATATTGCCAGGAGGTAGTGCAGTTTCATGCTGGATTTAAAATAAAGTTTATAATAATGACTTAGAAAATAATAATCTTTAGACAGAAATAATAGACAAAATAAAAGATGAACCAACACATATTAATGCAGTTTATTAACTGTACACTCAGTTTAACCTAGAAGGTAGAGTCCTACCTTGACGAATTATACCATGGCCCTATTTTTAGGCTACACCATAGTGGGATCATGAAAGGTAAGGATTCAGAGTTAACGTGGAGTAGATAGCAAAATATAGATAATTTATTAAATATTTAATACAAATATTTAAAATAAATACTCTCAATTTTTTTTATAACTTACAAAATTGCCATTTTATTTATATATTTCTGATGCCATTATTTTAGTTAGTGAACGGGAACAGCGTAAAGGTGGAGTAATAAATTATCTCTAAATGAAGGGCCACAAAATAGTGAATTAGTGATAATGGAGCATGAAAGTAGAGGTTAGTGAAAATATCGTATATAACTTGATGAATATTAATTAAGCTGTGGCGCCTAGTAATGGGATGTGATTAAGTTAACGAAGCTGTGAGTAAGAATATACAATCAATGAAGTAGAGCTGACCAAACAGATGAAGTTTAATACAATTTAAGTTTACAATGCAATATTTTTACAATTTACATTTTTAATATCAATGTTACAATGTAATTTATAAGTTAACAATCAAAATATCTTATATCCTTGAACAGAGCGCTAAGTGGACCAGTTACAAATGAGGCGTTGCGTGCGGGAAGGGCGAACTCAACAAGAGCTTGTTTTGAGTAATATCATTTTCAACTTTTTAGGCTGGGCGAACTCAACAACAGGAACAATAATATTGTACCTATGTAAATGCACAAAGTCGAGATTCACCCTCCCTTCTCCTCTCGTCATTTTTCTTCTCCGATCTAATGTGTGAGTGTATAGATGGCAAAAAAATAAAATTAATAAATAACAAAATTTATTGAAAAATATTTAAACTGAATACTAATACATTTGAATATAAAAATACTGTACAAATAAACTTTCTTGGAGAAAACATAGATATTTAAACATCATAATCAACTTGATCGTAATCGTTTTCTTCGTCGACATCGTCAGGAGTTTGTAAAGTTGTTGGCAGATGTTGTGTTTTCAATATCCCTTCGAAGTATCTACTCCAAGGTAAAGGGACATACGGCAGTAGATCTCGGATGTCTTTCAGTTTTTCAGGAGCCACTACAACAGGAGAATCGTAAAATTGGTTTATTTCTTCGTTTCCAAGATTTAAAGTCTGGGCGTTGTAAATAGGGCTTTTTCCCTTTTGAAGTTTTATGAGAAGTTTGACATCTAAGTTGTAAGTTTGTAGATATAAAATCCCTGTTTGTAGTTTTTATTGAATTCAAATACTGCTCCTTCTTTAAATTTCGCTTCTGTCAAGTGAGTTTTTGTGACGTGTCTTTGCAGAGCTGTGGAATTTTTTACATGATGTGGAGTGAGTACTTTGAAAGGTGTTTTCTTGCGGCATTTCTGTATGAAGTATGCATAGTGGTCTTTAGAATACATATTTGCGTGTCATATCTCTTTTTCTATGTGCCCGAAATCTCGGTCACAGGGTAGATAGGAATGACCGGGTATCATGAAGTAATGTTTGATGACATCAAATAGTTTTTTTATGAATCAGTGATAGATTGGCAAGAACGACATTGTTGTTCTTATTTTGACCAAAACATTTCTCGCTGAACATGATAATCTTTTGGATTTTATTTAGAACGTTTGACAAGTATTGTTGTAAGCAACTAGCAATCTCACAAGACCCACGATATGATTCGAACTAGTGTTTAGTTCGAACTTTTCCCTTGAACCTTCTATTAAAAAACACAATAGAAAAATAAAATGTAATTCGAACTTCTTTTGGTTGATTCGAAGTAAAATTTCCTTAAAGATGACGAAAAACAGCCTGAACTCTTACGTAGACAGCTCGTTTACCCCTCGACTGTTGCTGCGCGGATAAAAATCTCTCTGATGGCAAGGGCGCCAAAGTTGTGTGTTAGGATTTATTACTGGCATGGAGGTTGGCTAGGCGGACAACGAATGATAGTCACGTGTTGAAGCTACTGACACTTCCCCCCATGGTTCTATACCACGTTACTGTTCAGTTAGTTTGCATTCTCTGAATTTAACGTCGTCTTAAATCTTATTCGTATAGTGCAATGTAATGGGTTGTGGTTTTAGTTATGTCTTTGTCAAAACCAAAATGTGTACAGTACAAAACATTGACTGTATCCAAATATTTTATTTCACGCACCATCAACTCTTGACGTTCATTTGATAGTTGCATTAGCAATCACGTGATCAAGTAGAGATCCGTCTGAATGGCCTCGAAGTTTGCTAATGCGCCCCTCACACACACTCAAACATTCTCTAGGTAGATAGATAGGATAAGGAAGATATATTTTAAAAGTCTTCACTAGTATTAAACTACAGAGTGAAGCGCTGAGCCTCTAACCAAGCCTGTATCACTTCCATCAATTGTTTCCAACCTGCAGCCAGATCGGTTTGGTAAAATACCTCTATTATCCTCTATTGTCCTTCCTCCTTTAATTGCTCCCATTCTTCTCCTCTCATTTGAACACTTTCTGTCATCTGTTTCTCCCATCTCTCTCTATCTCATGTCCTCCACTCTCCTTGTCTCTCTTACATTCATTGTCCTCGTATCTCTTACATTCATTGCCCTCATATCTCTTACATTCATTGTCCTCGTATCTCTTACATTCATTGTCCTCATATCTCTTACATTCATTGTCCTCGTATCTCTTACATTCATTGCCCTCGTATCTCTTACATTCATTGTCCTCGTATCTCTTACATTCATTGTCCTCATATCTCTTACATTCATTGTCCTCGTATCTCTTACATTCATTGTCCTCGTATCTCTTACATTCATTGCCCTCATCTCTTACATTCATTGTCCTCGTTTCTCTTACATTCATTGTCCTCGTATCTCTTGCAGTCAATGCTTCTCTAAAAGGACACTGTGAATGTGGTGGCCTTGAAAACTTAGACAATGTTCCATTGATGTGTAAGAATAACCTTTAATGCATAATTTATCTACAAACATAGCTAACAGCTTAGTAATGATTTGTCTGGTAGATGACACATTCCTTCACACCTCAAAACACATCATTATAAAATTAATATCTCAGTTTTGTTTTCAAGATGAGAGTTACATTTTGATTTGTTTTTATCTATTGTGTCAAATTGTAAAGATGACTAAAATTACTCTCTCACAATTCATTACAACTGATAAAATTGCATATGTGTGAAAATAAAGAGTTGCAGCGTTTAACCAGACAAACCTCACAAGATAACAAACTATTTGTAGAGAACGTGATAATGATAACAGCCCCTTAGCGAACTTCATCAAGCAAACTAAGACGCAACATAAGTTTTAATATCATGGAAATGGAGCCTAACATATTTACACTATGTTGAAATGAAACAAGTATCCAGCGTAAATGATTGATGCGAAAGCCAACTTAAGAAGAGGCTAGAGGTTATAGAATTATATAAGTAATATAAACTTACTCCTCAATATCTACAAAAAACATTTCACCTTTTATATCTCGCTCTTTTTTAATTACTTCTCCTTGTTTTCTGAGTAACAAAGAAGTCTCAAGAACAATTCTTGTCTGCTCTGTCCTTTTTCAGCAACTTTAACTAGTTAAATTGTTGGGTTTTTTAATTTCCCATTATTTTTCATTTTATTCATAAAATTTAACAATGATATTCCAAAAGCAAGTTGGAAGAATCCAACCCAAAATAAATATCAGGACCAAACTGTAACTTGCTAACATTTCACTCTAAAATAATATAAATATTAAGAGAATTAAGCAAATACAATTTCATATGCATTCTACCTGGCCTTAAAAACTAGTCGACCTCTCCAAACGAGTTTTAGTAAACTTAGTCACATAATGGCTTTCAATTCTTCTAAAAGTCTGCACTTTGTTCAAAACACAATTTGTATAACTCGCCACTCGATGGAAGAATGTCAATGAAATGTTTAAAAGTTGATTGGCTTCCCAGCATATGCAGCGATGTTTGCTTCTCTGAACGCTTCAGTGCAGGTCTGAAATTAATTGAAACACATACATTATAAGCGAATTGTGTAAAACAAACAGTGAAGTGATACTATAGAACTGCTTAGTTTTTCTATTGTACACAGTGTGATCCCAACCAAGAACAACAGTTGTCAATCTGACCCAGAAGACTCTGCCTGTGATATTGAGATCGTCTTTTTACTGTGTTTAATACATACAATTTCTACCCCAATGTTCTATTTCAAATGAGCAAACTGATAATTTCCCAATAGTGGTATTTTATTAGGGGAAGGGTTTCAAAATTATACTTCAAATCTGAAAATTATCTTATTATTATTAGCACCGCGTATTACTACACATTCGGGTTGTACACACTTACGCTGATGTGTAATGGTAGGGTGATTGTGAGATGAAATGGAGGACCTACAGTTTAACGTGAGATCCGAACCACGGTGGAGGCCTGGTATTCCCCACATTCACAAGATGTGATTAATACACGTCTTGTCAGAGGTAAAGGAATGGTTTGGTAATCAGATAAATCTGTGCCGGGACCGAGAATTGAACCCCAAACCTCCAGCACAAAAGTCCCTAAACCGCCAGGTCATCCGAAAATTATCTTAAAACAAATGAAAAAACTAGCTCCAAATTTTTTGATATATTTATAGTTTTTTGTTCAACTGTATAGCAATATTGTTTAACTTTTAAAAATATTTGTTTTAATATCAAATTCCATCTTTCAGTAGTTAGTTGAAAGTCTGAAACATCTGACTAATGAGTGAAAATTTAGAAGTTCATTAATATTAATATATAACATTTCATCGAGAGTGTGCTTATTAAAATAACACTAATCTATTTCCTAATGTATAAGAAACACAACTCACAGGATGAGCATGGCAAACTCTTGCGACGTCTTCACACGACGCTCCGTATTCCATCGCCAGACATGCTTCAGCGATCAGCTCGCCAGCTCCCTGGCAGATCATAAACACAAGGAAGAGATGACATTCCTTCATAAAAACAAAATGTAGATTTTATAAGCATACCCCCTGTAGGTTTGATCAAACTAACAAACTTTGGCTAGTGGGACACGGTGACAAAAAACAAGTAGAACTGAAAAAAAAATAAAAAATAGAACTAGCTTTAAAAGTAAATTAAAAGACTTTTGAAATGAAAAACGAATTATCTGGTCTCAAAACATGTCCTCCAGTTATCTGTGTCTTTGTTCCAATTAAAATAATATTAGTAATTCTGAAGAGTCTTAATGAAAGTACTACCGTAACTAGCGTATTAATACGAGATGTACTTACAGGTCCAATGATATGTGCGCCTAATATTCTGTCTGTGACTTTGTCGGCAAGCATTTTAACAAAGCCCTCAGTGTTGTCGCCATTGGTCTTCGCTCGACTGTTAGCAGCAAATGGGAATTTACCGACCTTGTAATCGGTACCCTATAAGTAAGCAACCCCAAATTAACAGTTTAGCTAACATGGCTACCAACAGATGATGAATACCTTACATTACTCTCCATTAGTGACGTTATAACGAGATACGAGCAATGTAGTGAGGGTAGTTGGATACCAGTGAGCCATGTTCTTACTGTTACTGGAAATATCACAAATATCAATAACTCGATTCCTAGCTCTCAAATCCCAGGACATTTCATAATGATGGAGATTGATAAAAATAAATAAAAGGGAAAAATAAACTAATAAGTGTAGATTCAATGAATACAGCATTCTTAATTAAATCTACACTTATTAGTTAATTAACCCTTTCCTTTATTTTTAACAATTTCCATGATTATTATAGTTACCTGATTGTTAAACAATATAATATAATATTTCCACGTCAGTCAACATTACAAGCAACAGGCATGCCCCCGGTGGTGAGAAAGAGACACTCACGTCATTCTTCAGGTCCTCCTCACTGCGCCCCACCCAGGCCACCTCAGGGTCTGTGTAGATCACAGAGGGTACACAGTTGTAGTCGATGTGCACGGGACCCCCAGCTATACCCTCCACGCACACAATGCCTTCATCCTCGGCTTTGTGGGCCAGCATGGGGCCATGGATACAGTCCCCAATAGCAAAGATACTGAAATTGTAGTAATTGTACAGTTTTATTGTTAGTTCAGGTCCTTAAATCTGTCAAAGTTTACTACTGTCACTCCAATGAGGACTCACTTAGGGAAGACCGTCTGGAAACGAGAGTTGACGGGAACTCTCCCCTTCTCGTCACGCTCAATTCCCAGCTCTTCCAGTCCCAGATTCATGGTGTACGGCCGTCGACCAATACAGACCAGGAGAACGTCGCAGTCCAGCTGTGAGACAGAACAAAACGTCACAACACAAACATTTCACTGCATCACCGAGATTCGAGACCGCACCTCTTTTTACCATACCTCCTCTTTCTTCGAAGGATCCTTGACGTTCTCAACGCTGACCTTAATGGAGGACCCTTCCTTTCTCGCCGTTGTCACCTTGGTACCAAGCTTGAACTGCATCCCCTGCTTGCCAAGAATCTTCTGGAAGTTCTTGGATACTTCCTGGTCAATGCCGATACCTCCTATGGAGGTCATGAACTCGACCGCTGTGACCTCTGCCCCGAGTCGGCTCCAGACTGAGCCCTGTAGTGAGCATATAATTTTAGAAAAGATCATCAACCTATAAGTTACGTTGTTTGTTCAGTTCGTATTTTGCTCACAATACGTTAGTTTCTATAGAAAATATAAATAGTAGTAATTACTGATCTGGACTCTGGTGGTTGTGTTTGTCCATTAATTGTGCTGGATTAAACAACTAGTATACATATTAGCTCTAAATAATTCATTATTTGTCAAAATGTGACGGTTAATAGTTTGCTGAGGAGATATTGTCAAAGTGTAGTAATAAAATATGGCCATTACTCCAACAATCAGTGCTGCCAACTATCGAATGCAACATTTAGTTCTGAATCATTAAAACATTACAATATTCAGCGTGTGAATAACTCACCAGTTCTAAGCCAATAACTCCTGTGCCTATAACTTACCAGTTCTAATCCAATAACTCCTGCGCCTATAACTCACCAGTACTAATCCAATAACTCCTGCGCCTATAACTCACCAGTTCTAATCCAATAACTCCTGCGCCTATAACTCACCAGTTCTAAGCCTATAACTCACCAGTTCTAATCCAATAACTCCTGCGCCTATAACTCACCAGTTCTAAGCCAATAACTCCTGCGCCTATAACCACCATCTTCTTGGGGACAGCTTTGAGCGCCAAAGCCCCTGTTGATGACACAATCGTCTCTTCGTCAATCTGAAACATGAGCGTAAAGAAATGATGTTAGAATACTGAATCATGTGACTAAGGTTCTCTTTCCCTCCCCTCTACATATTTACACTAACGAGGTAAGGATATGGAAGGTAATATGAGAGGAAATGTAGCCACATTTGTGTGGAAGTGGAGAGGGTGACCATTTAGTATGCCCACCCAAGTTACAAACCCCATTACCAGTCTATGGTAGACCAGACAACGTCTTACTACCCGTTCGGGTTATACGCACTTACGCTAATGTGTAATGGTAGGGTGATTGTGAGATGAAATGGAGGACCTACAGTTTAACGTGGAATCCGAACCACGGTGGAGGCCTGGCATTCCCCACATTCACAAGATTTCTTGTCAGAGGTGAATCAGATAAATCTGTGCCGGGACCGAGGATTGAACCCCGGACCCCAGCTCAGAAGTCCGACACCTTACCCCTAGACTGACAAGCAGTTCCCTATTAATGGTTATTATAGTTTTGATATAAAATGATGATCAAAAATCGGGTTTATTTATCCAACACTTTGATTATGGTCAACATTTGGAGAATTGCCACCCTTGCGTCCCGAAAGAGGGCCCCCTCCCCTGTATCAATTTTCCTTGCTAAAATTAAATCTGCCAAGGTCACTTTCACCACCTTAAAAAAAACTTCACCCCGAGGTCGGGGAGATCTTAAGAATTGTCCTGTAATTAAATGGTAATTTTTATCCTAAAAAACCACATTAGGTCTTGTTACCTTGATTAGGGATATTCAAAATTGTTCACTTACAAAAGAAAACAAAACCTACTAAAATAAATATTTTAAAACTTAGTCAAATGTATACTAATATAGTGATCACTTATTTTACATTACTATGCGGTGTTTCTACACTGTCATAAACCTACATTTACAAGCCATTTGGCACTAATTTAAAACTTAGTCAAAAATATATAATTAGGGCCTAAATCAAATTGATCCTCATACATTATTTTAAAAAGATAGGTAGCTTAATATTGTATGACATTATTTAGGCTAAAATATTTAAATTAATTGAAAAATTACAATTCAACCAAAAATCTGAAAATAAAGTTAACCAACTTCAGTTACGTGTGAAAAGTTTAATTTCTCCCTACCTCGATACCGGCGAATGGTGCTACTTCAGAGCCAGTCGCAATGATGATGTTCTTTGTTCTTACAACTTCAGTCGAACCGTCAGCTTTCAAGGCCGTCACTTCGTTGGTTCCTGTTATTTTCCCATGACCTTTGACATGTGTCACCTGTTCAGACATAATTAGTAGTGTTTAATGCACAAATGTGAAACGGTCTTAAAAGAGAACAATAAATGGAAGTATATTATTTATCTCCTGGGTAGACGATAATTAGCCCATTTAACCTCACAGCGTCTCTTCGAATGAACACTCTTCTAAGAGAAACTGTGACAATGTTTTATGTTACTCGGAGAATTATCATATTATTTATGTTACTCATCTGGCACAAAATAATTTATATTTGCTAGTTAAGTGAAAATGTATTCTTTATCCCCCCCTCCCCCCTCCTACAAACAATTAAGAATTATCGACAACTTAGTAGATACTTTTAAACATATTGTTTTGATTAGGCTACCTATTATGTTTAGATTTGACATGAATTTTCAAAATCAAATCAAGGTATTTTTAATGGGCTATTTCGCCACACGTCAATATTTGCTGGCAAAGTTTATTAATTATATTAAAATAAGGAAAATTGACTAAACATAATTTTGTTATAGTGTTACCTACGATTAAAAAGCTATAAAATGCAAACAAAAGGTTTTAATCTGAAGAAAATAGAGAATCAAGAATCTTAAGAACATAATTGGTGTCGGTTGATATCTTGATATATTTGAACAAAATACTCTTCAGTAATTTGAATCTTTGGTTTTTATAATTTGTTTAAAATTATTTTTAAAACAATAAAATGTGAGGTACGTCCTTGAGCTTAGTCTCTGACCCAAACAACTTGGTTTCATCTAACATTCCCCGTGCAACGGAATATAAATGTGAACATGATTGAAGCCAGGACTTTGTCACTGGTCGGCAGAAAGCTCATTTTGTTCCATAAAACAACAAACATGATCTCTTACTTTGTCACTGGTCGGCAGAAAGCTCATTTTGTTCCATAAAACAACAAACATGATCTCTTACTTTGTCACTGGTCGGCAGAAAGCTCATTTTGTTCCATAAAACAACAAACATGATCTCTTACTTTGTCACTGGTCGGCAGAAAGCTCACTTTGTTCCATAAAACAACAAATATGATCTCTTACTTTGTCCCTGGTCGGCAGAAAGCTCACTTTGTTCCATAAAACAACAAATATGATCTCTTACTTTGTTTTGTTTGAACAGGTGAGCGATGCCTCCGGTGAGTCCCTTCACGGTGCTGGACTTGGCCGCCATCATGGCCTCCAGATTCAGGCTCACCGTCGGAACTTGGGATGAGACAGACATCTAATTAGGTTCAGGAGCAAGGGGAAATATACTATTTCATGTCAAATTAATATCCAATATCAAAATAATCTAAAACCTATTTGGTTGTTGCAATAAAAAGAAAGAATGAAAGTCGGCCAACCTTCAATCCCTCTCGCCTTAAATTGCCCTCCGTGCACCATGTGGTAGTAATGGGAGTTGTTCAGTAAGGATTTGGAAGGAATGCAGCCCACATTTAGACATGTTCCTCCGAGGGTCTCTGCCTTTTCGACACAAACAGTCTGGAAACAAACAATTTCTCTTAAACGAGATGTTACAAACATAGTACTAGTGTAACCTTCTATCAGCTGGAAACACAGCTTGGCCAACTAGTGGCCAACTACTACGGATTTGTCAACACACAAGTTAGAAACAGTTTATTACAGAACCGAGGCCCAAGATTGTGTGCCATCAGTTGTTGGTCTGGAAAGTAGAATAATAACTGTCCTTTGTAGTGGTAGCTTGACTAATTAATATAGCTAATTACAATTGAGCTGGGAACAGGATAACACTCATTTATGTTTACTAATAATAATTCTAACTTTTAACCCATACTAAAAGCAATTTTTAAAATATAGCTCTTGTCCTACTTTCATTCCTAGTTGTGCGGCTTTTATAGAAGCTACGTAGCCCCCAGGGCCAGATCCAATCACAACTACATCCGCTTCTTCTCCAGTCGAATATTTCCTGGGATCAAGGGCAAACAAAATACAAGGATTCCTTTTGCCCCTTTGTACAGCGGGCTGAAAAAAACAAATAAGTTTGTAAAATTGATGGGGATGACAAATACGAGACATTAATGTGCATATTTTAACTTTTGAGTACCAAATCATTTATAGATAAATATCCTCGTTTTACACAACCTAAAATATAAAAGGCATTTTATTAATATTGTCTCTTTAAATCATAGCATGATTACATACATAAGCAGCGGTTAAAATTATATATATTTTAGTCTTAAATAAAATAATAATAACCTTAAAAGATGAAGAAATACGACCTAAAAGGTTAGACTGCATAATTATTATATTCTAAATAATCTTGTCTGCTTGTGGTCTGCTTCTACGGCCCAAAGAGACCATAGATGTAAGAGTTAAAGAGGAGTCTCTTACGTAAAAGACATAAGAATAGATTTTAAACGTTTCACCCGGAATTGACTTAATAGATAGATAGTTGATTAAATTTTTAACTTCCTTGGATGGCTGTTAAAAAAAACATTACATTGGATCAAAACAAATTACATATATAATATGTATGATTCCAAACAATGGTTTAAGGGATGAGCCAAACGACTTTATATTTTAAGTAAGCGGTACATTCATCATGTTTACAAATGTCAAAAGATTTATTTTATCTTATTCCTTTAAACCCAAATTGCTTTACCTCAAAAGTAATATAGTTAATATATTACCTCTTTATATGTAAGTTCATTTAACTTTTTAAAGATTTTGGATATCAATATAGTTATCTATATAAGAATGTATATAAATTTAAATGAATGGTTACGTCTATCGGTAAACTCTGCTTTTAACAGCTCTTTTTTGACTTAGAACATTTATAATATCTATCGTCCCATTTAGCAAGTTAAATACATTATTTAGCATTCATAGCTAGGTATACTACTTTCAGTTTGTAATTTCCCTACGTCAAATCAACGGTCGGAAAAGATGGCGGTGGCTAGTTGGATGTTTAGAGGAAAAAGTCTACGTTCAGGACGATCTTTTCGAAGTAAGTACAAAACATATTTTAAGTTTCAAATTTTGATGTTAAATGAGACTCTAAGTTTTAAACAAATACTCATGTTTCAGGTCGTATCGATGCTGAAGATGACATCCAACTTGATTTATCAAAAGGTATGGTAGATTTGAATGATTCATAGCTTAAGTCATTAGTCTATAATTATTATTTATATGTTTTTTCACCCATTTATTTCAACAATTGACATTTAATGTGCCGATATCTAAATCTGTCAATATTTTTTTTGTGTTTCAGATGCATGCGAATGTGCTCGTCAAATACTGTCAAATATTTGCAAGAAGCAAGGATTGACAGAAGGAAAAAAGTTTGGTTATTTAAATGCTTTTGTCAAGTTAATTATAAGGACTGATGTTGGTGCTGGAGATTTGGGGTACACCATCGAAGAAATACAATGCTGGTGAGTTGACACTTCCACTAGGCGTGATCAACAATGCTGTGTTCATTTAGCTCTCCTGTTCAACTTTGTAAAGGCCCTTATGACACATGTGTTGTTACGACATTGTTTGTGGATCATCTTGCGCAGGTCACAAAACAAAGTTAATAATTTCATTCTGAAACTAGTTATCAAGATGACAACATCTGGATTGAGAGCAGCACCTTATAACTGCATTTAAAGGCTGATTTGACC
>CABFVZ010005830.1:0-25336 GCA_902151445.1 Timema monikensis
ACGAGAAAAGGTGGGTTACGTGACTTGAAACACAGCAGTGCGCAGATAGGTCCACTACCCGCGTCACAAGGATGTCCTCGCCAAGGCTGTTGCGAGGCAACTGCTCTAGCAATCAGGGGGCCGTTAGTGGAAGAGGGACGGAGTTGTAGGGGAAGGGTTGAAGGGGGAGGGGTGTTTTGACCCGGGAGGGGGTTGAAGGGAAGGGGCGTTTTGAGCCGTTAGCGGAAGAGGGAAAAGTGTGTCTATCATTTATATTTCAGTATAGCCTCCAGCAATTGCGGAATGTCCCCACCAAACCCCTCCTGAAATTATTGGCTGGTTACGGCCTTGGAGGCAACTGCTGAATAACATGGGTACTTCTCAACAGGCCATCCAAATCTTCAATGACAAAATTATCTCAAACATGTCGACTTTTTTTAATTTTATTTATTTAATTTTCATCTATCCCGACATCTAGAGGGTAGTTCGGTACCTAAATCTACTTACATATTTTTTTCTACATCATCTACTATACTATATCAAATTTTTTTTAACAATAATTAAATTATGTAATTTGCTCCTAATCTAACTGTCCTTATAATCCTAATATATAGTTTCTGTCCGACTAGTTAGTCCCCCCCGGGTATTTTAAGCCCCCGGTACTCTCCACCACCGGTTGTCTCCCCAACCTCTGAATCTAATAGTCCCTAGAGTCAGCGAAAGCTCCAACCTAATCTACAAGTTCTTTACTCTCGGCAGCTGCAGGTTATTCTGATGCTATTCCCAGTCGCATCTTCTGAGCTGAAAGCAGCCGTCTGAGTGACCGGTTGACGGACCAGATGCCCAACAGCTCCTGCCCAGCAACAACATTTGTTTCCAAGTGGGATGCACTATGTGAGTGAGGGATTAGTTCTTCCATCTTGGACGACATCGCCCCAATAATAAGACTTCCCAGCTGGTATTACGGTGCTCCCCGGTTCTTCAGCAGCTCACGACACTGGAATCCAGAGGACACCTTTCCTCAGCTGGGCTCCAGGTAACCAGGAGTTCCCCCATTACGGTATACCCTGCCAGCCAGCGACGTCTTAGCCTTGGAACACTAATAGTATTTGTACCTGTTTTGGTTCATGTCGACTATCTAGCATCGAGATGAGCACATCTCAGCTATTGTATCGACGTTTGCCGTCGACTGTAGGGGTATGTCTTTGACAACCGTTGTCAGATATTGCAACGGTTTGATTGACACACTCGTGGATGTATTCAGCATGCTATAATAAACTGAGGATTTCAACGATCTCGAGAAACCTACGTTTGAAACAAACATCAGAAACTGAAACTGCCACCTACTATTCACGTCAAATCATTGGTGTTGACTGTTACAGGTTGGGCCCTGGATGACACATTTAGATAACGCAGACAACAGTCAGGTTGCAACACACAAAGGATCAATTATATACTCTAAACACACATTTTACTTGTCTCTAATAATCATTTACATGTCGGTGTCTGGTTTCACAATAAGTGTATGTGTTTAAACATTATGATGACGTCATCACTCCAAACATAAGCACAACGTGCCGATATAAACGTATGTACAGCCAAGGATCCTCTAGACACAGTTTTGTACACCAATATTTGCAGGTGTTGACAATTCAGCGGCGATCAAAAGAGTTATGAACCTGTTTATACCTGTCGTACTGCCAAACTAAGGTCTCTGTCTCTTTATAGGGGTTAGAAGGACATATAATTTGAAATCCTTGGTTGAGCCAGACGTGTTTAAATTTTTGGAATATTCTCCAAATGGCTGTCATCAACACGTCATGACTGATGAAGTATTCAATCGTATTCCATCAACTCCCTACCAAGCTGGTGACACCAGGTCATTAACCCCAATATCACCTGAGATGGGGTGGGGGATTACGTAACTATTGTACAATAGCTCAAAGTGAAAGTTCTACCAAACCATCGTGATGTCATCACGGAAGTGTGGAGGTTACGGTGTGAATGGAGGAGGTTGACCATAAAACAAGTCAAGGTCAAAAGGTAAAATTAATAGACTATCTAAAATTAGTTGAGGATAGAAGAAAGGTAGACACCTGCACAGTGTGTAGGCTATCTACAAGTAGATACCTGAGTGTGTAAAAATTACAAACACCTGCACATTGTGTAACCTCTTAAAGTAGTTACCTGATTGAGGATAGAAGAAAGGTAGACACCTGCACAGTGTGTAGGCTATCTACAAGTAGATACCTGAGTGTGTAAAAATTACAAACACCTGCACATTGTGTANTGCACATTGTGTAGTTACCTGATTGAGGATAGAAGAAAGGTAGACACCTGCACATTGTATAGTTACCTGATTGAGGATAGAAGAAAGGTAGACACCTGCACATTGTATAGTTACCTGATTGAGGATAGAAGAAAGGTAGACACCTGCACAGTTTGTAGGCTCTCTCCAAGCGACACTCGCTCATGCAGGCGGTGTAGGAATACACAGTGTCTGTGTGTAGCTTCAATTCATCCTCAAACACACAACGACGTTGTTTGATAGACAGCTGACGTGCGTCAGAAGTTGTGTACGTCGTCTTGGACGAGAAAGAGATCTGGTTTATGTTCCGTGTCCACTCGTGTTGGGGAGGAACGTCAATTACAGGGATCTCGTTAAAGTTCAATATGAATACCTGCAATTTCAGTTGAACTTACTATTGTTGGTTTATTATTTGTCAAACAAGAGAGAGACATAGCATAAATAGCCAAAACACTTTTCCCAATATCTATTATATCCAAACGATTATTATATTAATTGATTTCTATTAAAACTGATACGTGATGATTATCCACCGGGTCAGTCCTAAAAGTTGATTAAAGTTCAAGTAAGTGAAATAAGACAACCTGGATATGGGAATCGAACCAGTGTTTAAGCATAAAACTTTTATCTAAAACCCATAATTGTCTCTTCTGCATACTTTCTATTCCCGAATATTCTTTATTCATAATATTAAGAGGAAGAATAGACTAATCCGAATAAAATAATATTCTTTAAGACAATAAATAATTAATATTCACTTAAAGTCTCAAACATTTTACCAACTTTATCAATCCTAATGCATTCTTTCTAAACAATAATATATTCTACACATCTTCTTAGAGGAATAATAAACTAAGGGATATAAATGAACAAAATACTATTGACATAATGTATACATCCTAGGTTGGAAGAAAAGAAGCCGGAAAAAACCTCCCCCTTCTTGCACTCCCCCCTTAACACATCCCTATCCTCCTTGCCATGATATTTGGTAGCCTAACCCTAGACTGCTTGAGTCCATAATTACTCTATAGCCATCTTCCCTTATACATTAAATACTACAATGCACAGCCTTAATCACTAATGGTGCATTAAACATTACATTTCTCATCCTAGAAGATAATGTGGATGCATAATATATACACACTTTCATCTTTGTAAATACTTTATAAACGCTATGGTTATTTACTCTTTATCTTAGAGGAATAAGACAATAACATTTATTAAAGAATACATTTTTTAAATAAAATATTAAACGATATTCATTTCATCAATCGAGGAAATGTGCGAAGAATCGAACCTAAGCCATTAGACGTAGGGTGTATATTTATAAGTCTGATAATCTAAGCTTAGAAGTATTTTTATTTTTTTAGATATTGAGGGAAGAAACCTCTAAGGATATATCTATCCTTCATATCATCAAGTAAGAACGTTCTTGGTTTCGCTAATGGACAAACTTACTCATACTAACCAACAGGTTTGCAGACGTCCCTTTACGAACATATAAGGTTTAACGGTTTAAGATCAGTAGAATTGGATTTTAGATAAACAATTTGTTAAAGACCACCATCTTTAACATATATAGTTACCATGGTAATGTTTAAGCCTTGTTACAGCTTTGGTATTCAAAGATGTCTGATGAGGATCAATGCTTGAGTGTAGGGGTAGTAGAGAGAAATTTTGACTCTCAAAATCATTTTCTAAATTATATTCTGGGAAGAGAATGCAGGCAAAATTTCACACACGAGGTGTCAAGGTCGGTGTAATTAAACTATCCTCGAAAAGGGGGGGTGGGGGTGGATGTTAATAGATATAGGCAGAGCGTAAGGAAGTGCGGTGTCCCTAGAAGATAAGTCCTTAGGGGGCTTGAAGTAATGCGTTCTAAGGGAGATGATAAACTGATAGTAGAACAAATACTCATGGAGATGAGAGATGATAAACTGATAGTAGAACAAATACTCAGGGGGATGAGAGAATGATAAACTGATAGTAGAACAAATAGTCAGGGAGATGAGAGATGATAAACTGATAGTAGAACAAATTGTAAGGGAGATGAGAGATGATAAACTGATAGTAGAACAAATACTCATGGAGATGAGAGATGATAAACTGATAGTAGAACAAATACTCAGGGAGATGAGAGATGATAAACTGATAGTAGAACAAATAGTCAGGGAGATGAGAGATGATAAACTGATAGTAGAACAAATAGTCAGGGAGACGAGAGATGATAAACTGATGGTAGAACAAATACTCAGGGAGATGAGAGATGATAAACTGATAGTAGAACAAATACTCAGGGAGATGAAAAATGATAAACTGAGGGTAGAATAAATACTCAGGGAGATGAGAGATATTAAACTGAGGGTAGAATAAATACTCAGGGAGATGAGATATGATAAACTGAGGGTAGTACAAATACTCAGGGAGATGAGAGATGATAAACTGATAGTATAACAAATACTCAGGGAGATGAGAAATGATAAACTGAGGGTAGAATAAATACTCAGGGAGATGAGAGATAATAAACTGAGGGTAGAATAAATACTCAGGGAGATGAGAGATGATAAACTGATAGTAGAACAAATACTCAGGGAGATGAGAGATGATTCGAGGAGTGGGGAATAAATAGTTTGCGGTTGAAGAGTAGCCAGGATAGGGTAAGGGATTCGGTGGAAGGGCGTAAGGGCTTCCTTCTTTTTCTCATTCAGGCATGACAGGAAGAGTCTCTGATCGTGAATGTGTGTCTTGCCGTAAAAAGAGCTTTCATAAGAGTGCTGGTTAGGTCGGCGTTAGAACGGCCTTAATGGTGCTTACCTATGTGGTTAGAGTGACCTAAAATGTATTTATCTATGTTGTTAGTGACCTAAAGTGTATTTATCTATGTTGTTGGAGTGACCTAACGTGTCTTTATCTATTTTGTTAGAGTTACCTGAAGGGCACTTAACAGGGTGGCTAGATTGACATGAAGGGCGCCATGATGGCGAGAAAGTCAATGTGGTGAGGTTTATGAGACATACTTGAGATAAGTGAACATTTGTCTGATATGTAGGAAGGGGCGTTACTTAAGGTTATTACAAAATAAACTATACACATAGTAGTTAGACTTAAGTTTAGTACATAGAATATTAAAATATTAAATCAAACTTATCGAGATATGAACTTTATAGCAATGGAATTTGGTGGGCAAGTTAAACATTGTGTATTTTTAACACATTTGATACAGTGTATTTTAACAGATCAATATAATACAGAAATTGCGATATTGGTCCACGCATTCTTCCACACGTCTAATCTTTCTCAGAAACCAGAGTTAACAACTCCAGAAAAAAAGAGCAAAAAACCAATTACCCGGTATTGATTTACATTAATCACCGAGAGTTGCAGAGCTCTAGCTATAAAAAAACTACTTTTGAAAATAAAAAACCTTGAGAAGAACATTTTATTTGTAATATTTGAATATTTAGAGAACGAAAGTTGATTAGTATCCTTTTCCTGGGGGTTAAAGGGGGGTCAACAAGATGATTAAACTGAGTCGGCGGCCTAACCGTCAGGAAGGGGAAACAAAAAGTTTCGAGTACCTTTTTTACAGTTTGAATTTTCCACGTTACCATTGGTGCAAATTCAAACATGGTAAAGAAGGGTAGGAAGGTAATGGCCAGTAAATAGCGGTCCAACCGAGCGAGGTGTGAAGTAGGGTTGGGCCGAGCAAACCGGATACTCTTGTTTAAAAATCCAGTAGGACTCGAGTGGACCTTGTGACTCTCGGGGAGGACTTTATTTATATTATAGTACTAATACTATTTGTTAAGCATTCAAGATATACTCCCATTATAATTAACAAACTAAAGTTGGCTAGTGAAAAATATTGCTCTCTCTTTCTCGCACCTACCCTACGATGTTTGACCTTGAAATGTTGTAAAGTCTGGAAAAAAGTTAACTTAATGTTCCTGACCAGTTACTCGCCGCACATGTACGAAAAGTATTACAGTCAACTCTCGATTATACAACCCTGGGAATATTGTCCCTCTCGAAGTAACGACCCTTTATTGGGGAACTGTGAAAAATGTGGGGAAAAAAGGTTGAAAAGTTTAAGGAAATCGGCTGTAAACTGTGTTTGTTGCATTTATGTAGGTCGCTGCGTTGCAATTATCTTTGTGAGCGCTGTATTACTAGTAACTGGTGTGGGTCAGGTATAAAAATAGACACCACCTCACCAATGCCAGCCAATAGCACTTGACTCTGTCCACCCCCTCCCACAAGCAAGACAATGTTTCCCCGCGTGCGACTGTCGCTACATCACGCGCCAGGCTTGCTCTTGCCATTATTATTTCGATTCTCGATTTGGTTACTATTTTGGTTTGATTTTGTGAACAATTTTTGACGACCCATGCTATTGCTTAACATTGTTATTTTGATTTTGTTACGTTTTTGGTTGGATTTTGCGAACGATTTTTGATGACCCACGCTATTTGTTGTCTAAAAAATGAAATTTTTTCGTATGAAGGTCAGGGGTGGAACAAAATCTGTTAAAATTCCAATAACGACCCCTTCGAAATAACGACCCTTAAAGGGAACCGTGAAAGGTCGTAGAATCGAGAGTTGACTGTAGATGACATGCACCGAGAATTTGTTCCCACCTTGTAGCAATGTTTACTGCCCTGCACGCTAGTTTGTTCGAAATGAGTTGTCCAAACGGTAATTAAATAAATTATATAAATAGTTAGTCACCTTACTCCTCATTTAAACATTCACATTGATATGCTTGGGCAGCCAGGGAGAGCCTGTTTAAAACCAAGCATTTATAAAGGATTTTAACTGGTTTCACGCTTGCGTATAACCCGGACGGGTAGTAAGACGTGGGGCTAAGTATTGACTGGTTTCACGCCGTTCATCAAACATAATTTCAAACTATTCATACGTTAAATAGGACAGCATGGCATAAGAATAGAGATAATTGACGTATACGTAGGTATACAAGATCAAACGATCGCATATAGTGATTATTTGTAACATTTGGTGATGTTACATCATACCACCCCCCATACTAATCTTCAAGTCATACTACCCACCCCGTATCTTCTGGCTAGAACAACTTTCAAGACTGCACTATACTCACTTTGTTCTAAATTGAAGAGTGGGACGAACGAGCCTTGGTGTAACTGCATCTGATGTGCCAAGCGTACGAGTCAAAATGATTCCAATGGAACTCAAGAATGACGCTCACAACAGTACCGGAATTATGACTTACCTGCCCCCTGCAGGCTAGACGGAATATTCCACCTAGACAGCGTGTGATGTGTGTACGTCACTGGTGCTCTGGTCAAAAAGATCTTTTGTCAACACTGGCGGACGTAATGAAGAGAGGACAGCTAATCCAAGCTTGATCGATGGTGTACGTGCTGATTGTCATCCATCGAAGTGGCCGATGGGACGTCACCGACGTATATGGACACTCCCCCCCTTTTCAACCTAAAGTGACTATAAACACTATTTAAGCCAGGTGATTCTGAAGACGAATCGACTATTAAATTGGACGCCTTCAGGAGAAGTCATGTCCTAGAATATTTTATTAGACGCTGTCAGAATAAGTCCGGTCCTGGACTTGGACATTTTCAGGATGTTTTCGTATTTTCTATGTATTTATTTCATTGATATTATTTTAATAGACTTGAACTATGGCTTATTCAAATTTGAAATTAAAGTAACGTATTTATTAGAATAAATCTGAATAGGCAACGTAAACTATTTTCTAAAATTAATATTGTTTGTAATACTAAATTTTGTAATGAGACACCTAATTCTTTTTGCCGCCGATCAGGCATTAGTGTCAGTGAGGTCACTGAATATATCAGGTTGCCATATTTTTTGAACTAATCTTTGTTAGAAGTATTTTATTTGAATTGTCTGAATTTAGCTGTTAATGTAAACTCGTCTTTTGACGATGTTTTCTTATTTTGAATTGTTTGGTAAAGTAACGTAAAATTTTGCTGAATGATTGATTTTGACTTTGAATATTTTCCAAATTATTTAATTGAATCTAACTGTGGTTTATCTCGATTTCTTTTGTATGTTATATAATTTTTATCAACAAGTATGGATCTTGTTAACGTCCGTAGTTGTGTCAACATTTAATAGTCCCGTGAGAGTTTGACCTACGGTCTGTAAGCCAAACTCTTGTGTTCCCTGAAATATCCATACGATATTAAATTTAACTTCCCTTTTTTCTTTTCTTTTTTGTCTGTATTCAATGTACCGTAGCAGACAACATTTGTCTCTATTTCAAAGATGACCATTAGGCTCTTTTCTTTTGTAATCAATAAATATCTGACTAGACATTTATAAAGTAATTTGCTCGAACTTTAGGTTGTTTTGTCAATATTCACTGTTGTGAAACTGGCATTGTGTTGTTAGATCGAGTGATTGTCTCTTCCAGACTGACCTAGTTGACTTAAGAACATGTTTCATGTTTGGAAACATTCACATGATAGTACTGCGTATTTGCTTAATATGATTTTCAACACAACCTCTGATGGATTTTTGGGGCCATGTAAAGTATTGTTTAAAATGTTATTATTTTAAATAAAATATTCATATTGTTACCAAATTGTTGCTATAGTTTTTTGTAGCCTTTCCTTTTAGTCTAGTGTGACCGTAGCTAAGAGGTAGTAGAGTGGGTGGTAACATTTCGCCACAGCATGGGTTTTAGCCACAAAACAAATACCCCCTCTGATGGCTTTATTAATGAAAGGCTTCATGTTTATGTCATAGATAAATCCCCAGCCGTATGTTTGGATATCTGAGTAGTGCATAATAAGCTAAACAGTGTGTGGTAATGGATCATCCTGAATAAAACCCATGTGATCTCATGCAGAGGTCTCGACGTGACATTTTTTAAAAGCGTCGGCCAAACTTCACGTCAATGTTGAGGCAGAGGTTAGAGTAATTCCATAACATCTTCAGATCATCATTGTCCACACCTCACAGGTAGGATTGTAATCATACTCCATGATATTACCCTGTGTAAGAGCATTTTATGATTCAGAAGAGCGAGGGCAAAAGGGCGAACATGGAAAATATGATGCTGTGGAAACGAAGTTTAAATTTGAAGAATACTCTCATGATAATAAGGGTGAATATGTTAAAAAAAAATTGCTAAACGAGTACCTTAAGTACAAAATAATATTTTTCACTATAACATTTTTTTTAAATAAATGAATTTCCACACTAATAATTGAATTTAAATTTGTAAAATATGTTAGATACTGTCTATTTTCATCTTAAATAATCACCCTCTAATTATCAGTACTGAAAATACCCTTTAATCATTTGTTTCAAGTCTTTTTTGGAAATTAAAAAAAATATAAGAAAAATAAGGTGAATCAAACAATCTTATCAAAATTCATGACTGTAGTCCACTAATACTGATTTAGATGAAGTCAACGATATCATCAGCTAAATACTCTAACTCTGTGAAATCCCCTCTTATCGCTGGCCCCTAAACCGATTTGAATGGTATTGGGACAGAATGTAGTAGGTAAATTTGGTAACATTGTTGTGTTTTATAAAGTTCCGTGATACTTTGGTGGAAGATCAACTGAGCAGAGGTTGAATAACTCTTTATTGTATCTGGCACTTTTTCCTTTTTGTAGCTGGACTTTTTCTGGAGCAAAATTGTCTTAGAAAGGGTAGATTTCACAACCCTTCTTGAAGTCCTTTGAAAATGCAATGATCTTGTCATACTAGAAGTGTAATTCCAGTACCTATATTTTTGTTACCTTATCGAGAAATACATTAAAGTCTTTAATCATCTTCCTAGAAACAAAAACTACTCCAAAGAGTTGTTTTTTATATTTTCTATGATATGTATGTAATTGTATTTGGAAATTCCCCACAGTACATGACTTTAAGCTGTATGTTTCCAAGGTCACTCTCACACCTCATCATTGCATACATTAAAAAAATACTAATACTTTATAATTGGCCTTTATGAATGAGACAAAAGTACTCTAAAACAACCTGGCCTGGGCAATTATCGCTAAAATCAATGCGAGACTTGATGTTTTCATCCACAAAATGTGCAAGGCAATTACTAATGAATCTTGTTATTTCACAAGATCCACATTTGCTGACAGCTTCATTCAATATATATATATATATATAGTACTTTAAATCTTTGACGTTTTGAACACCAAATGTGTATGTCCACATTTTACTCTTGTAGTTTTGAACATTATGTTTCAGTCTAGGAGGTGATTAAGCTTGTTGTAGGTCTACAACAATCACGGCAATACTATCAAATATATTTCCTTCATGGATCTTTGTCATGGCTTGGGTGGTTTGCTGTTTCTTCAAACGAAGCTTCAGTTTTCGCTCCAATCGTAGAAGTCTTGTTAAATCAGGACCGGTTTACCTGAGCTCATAAATTTCCGTTTTCAGCTTTGAATAAACATTTCGGTAACCTAAATGGAGACTCAAAACCAATATTGTACTCATTTACAAATACTCAATTGTAGTAGTCCACCTTGACTGTTCCTTTGTCAGAATACTTTTCCTCCAGCCATTCTTCATAGGCATGACACACACCTTTGCTCAATTAACCTGGAGGTGCAAACTTTTTGAAGGGGATTTTTGCCCTGCTGTAATGAATGGAAATATAGCAAGAGACTCGATTTGTTGCTTGCCTAATACATTACTCTCTTCAGTTAGTTTGCTTCCCGGATATATCTTTTCCTTACAGTCAGTTTCAACAGTCTCAATATAAAACCATTGACGTAAAATTAGGTAGATTTTGTCATTGACAATGACAAGATATACAATAATTCAAAGTTCCCTATTTGGCCTATTCGCCACCGCTGTAAACTTTCAGTCATCACAGATAAGAAGCTCTTATAAATAATAACTCTGTAAGTTATAATCACCAGTATTACATAAATTGCAAAAAAATCTACGATATTAATCTCCAATTATTCAAAATATTTACAACTATATTTACAGAGCTATCCAATTGCTCAATCAAGTACAATCCTCTTTGTTTATCTTTATATGTATGAATTACTTTCGTTTACGAACTACGATACAATTATCATTATTTATTTACCTCTTTCTTTAGGTATTTTCTGTATTTACACTTTCTTTTGTGTATCTTTCTTACAGCACACTAACAAAACTATTCAAAATCACGTTAAAACAAAAACGACCTTGACACGGCAAAATACTAACTGAAAATGAGTATGACAAGACAATGAAGCTTCTCATAGTGCATGTGCTTTAGCCTACAATTATGATTCATAGCCGAGGAGGAAGAGTGAATCTAGAACTAATAAGCCGTTCCAGAGCAATAAAAATGACAAAGGAGGATGCATATTTGCCCTTGCTCTCCCGGTCAGTTCTCCAGTATACTTACCAATTTTGTTGTGATAGTGTGTGATTAAATGCAACTTTTTTATACTAATTGTGAATTTCAGTCCAAAAGATTTACCATACTAATCTCGGGGTATAGCACTAAAAACAAGTAAATTTTCACCTTTGCCCTTTCTCCCCTGGGCTCCCGTTTATTTATCTTTTCAGTGTAGTTAAGTTTCGTTCAATCTTGAAAGAATCTATATAGTCATAGAAGGAAATAACTTTTTTGCTAACAAATTTGAATAGTATTTGGTTTTCAAAATATTTATGAGTAATCTTAAGTTGGTCTGGTTAAAAGTAAGATACATATTTATAAAAAATAAATCGGCATAGAAAGCTAAAACTATCAATGATTTGCACTTCTATCTCGCGTTTTTAAGATAGATATGTTTCATAATCAACTTAAATCGGCCCACAATTCCCCCAATGACTGTTACTCTGCCATGTTATACTACAGTGGCCTTACCGATGAAAGGCTCTGTCTCGCATCGTTCAGACAAATTATCTAAGAGCAGACTATTGTCGTAGCCTATGCTGTAAATTATGACTACAATTAAATGTTTGGAGTTCACACCTACAGAGCAGCTACCTCGATACTGTCCCGCACTGTGGGAAGAAATCTGCACAAACGTCCTCTTCCTTCTCAGGAATCAAGGGATACATTGGTATGACCTTACTGTATGTTTATTTATGCCATCCGTTTAGCACTATCTACGTGTGCTCCAACGAATTTATCAGTACAATAATTGCAAGTAAAAAGGTTTATATTCTGACATATTGTCATCATATTTATATTTAACATAATTTCCAACTGAGTATGCAACATGTATAGGAAAAGTTAACATTCGGATCCAATGAACCCAGTTTTCACCCATTTACGGTATTGTTTGAAAAATGGAACTTATTTTCATATCCCAAAAAATGTTATTCATACAGATTCAAACTTTGAACATGTGTATTTATTATTCAAAAGTTTATTCTGTAATGAATCCAAATAACCATTTATTACAGAAAATTTATGTCTTTGACGCAATTTTGAATTTAAGAAATATTACTAAACAAGATAAGTTCTTGTTAACATAGAAATGGTAAATATCACTCCAGTGGATATCGAATCATTGACTATGTACATGAATATGTTTAACTTGAACTTAATAACTGACATTAAAGCAACTATAATTGGGTTTTTTCCCATCAGTAGAGTTTTCTGCTATGTCAATATAAATTTCACTCCCTTCATTTTTGACGCTATATAGATTCGAAGAGATATCATTCTACAACTCAAAGCGATGAATGTAACGCATCTTGGAAGGAGTTAACATTTCTTCCTAATTTGGGTAAGAGGATTATTAGCTAGCCTGTTTACCTGCACCAAGTTCGAATATAAATGGCACTAAGTTCGAATATAATGCCATCAAGATGTAGGATAGACATTAGTTATCATCGACACGTACATTGACTATTGTTTTCAATTTAATTATATTGTAAGCCCATCCTAAGCCTTTTTCTCTATGATAATCGATCTGAGCTAGCAGCAGAAATATAACTGTAGCGAGCGAGACCACGCTCAAGCCAGCCCCGAACAATCACCAGGCTTGGGCCACACCACATAGCAAGGGGGTGGGGGACATTCCAACAGGCTGAGTGTAGGGCTAAACCAGACAGGTGTGACAAGAGACAGTTGTGACAAGAGACAGTCGAGCAATGAGCTGAGTGTAGGGCTAAACCAGACAGGTGTGACAAGAGACAGTCGAGCAACGGGGCTGAGAGTGTCAACACTAGAGTGCGTGTTTTCACATTGTAATGCACGTGTGCGACGAACTCAAGACATGTGTATTTAGTAGACGTATTAATAAGTAATCATTTTTGTACTGTTGTAGTTTAGAAATAAGAGTAGTAAATAAGAACTGTGACAGTGGTGGGACAGTACGTTATTATATTAAACTATATTAAACTACAATGGCTAGTGCTGTATTAATGCCTCGAACATTCAACGGTCAAAGTGACGTGTCCGAGTGGATCGCCCATTTTGAGTTAGTGACCACAGTGGTCGGATGACGCAACGAAGTGCGCGTATCTTGCGGCAAGTTTGGCACGTAAAGCGTTACAATCATATCTTGTTTTGGACCAAAATGAACAAAAACAATACTCTAAAACTAAAAATGAATTAAAACAAGCCCGGGGCAAGGAGACGAAATTTTTAAAGCCATGTTTCGTAACCGACGTCATGCACCCGCGGAACCACTCCCGTCGCTTGGGCTGGATTTACACCGACTTTCAGCTAAAGCTTTTCCAAATTTAGATGTGGCTGTGAGAGATGTTCCCGCCAAGACCAATTTATTGAGGCGTTAAATGACGCGCAATTGCGTTTATTTGTGCGACAGGCTAGACCTAAAACGCTTGACGAAGCTATGACTGTTGCTGAAGAAACATAATCTACCCTTGAATTGGAACGTTCAAGGACGTTACCAACCCACACAAGTGGCAATGAGACGCCCACCAATCCTCCGGGCATAGTGACGGGTAGATATGGGCAAGACTGCAAGATATGGGCAAGCTGCTTCAGGAACAACAAAAGACGCTTCAGGCCATGACGACAGCGATGCAGCAATTATCAACCACACTTTCTGCATCACGGGAGCGGGGTGACCAACGCCCATTACAATCATCATCTGGTCGATCAATGAGATGCTGGGCTTGTGGCTAAAACGGCCACCGATGGGCACAGTGCCCTCAGGGAAATGGCCAGCGGCCAGTGTGAACGAGTTAATTCTGTCCGGGACTTCACACGGGACCGAAAAAACGCGCGATGGCCAAGGAGGCTTCACATGGAACCACGAAACGCGCGCCGAATGGGGAGGCTTCACAAAAGACCAGTAAACGCATTCCACCCGAGGAGGATCTACCCATGATCATGGAACACGCACTGGCTGAGAAGCATTCACACGGGGATGGTAGTTGTGAGGTAATTTCACACGTGAGTAAGGGGCGCGAGATTGGTTCGGCGTCCCCACATGTCAGCGTGGACAACGAGGCTATCGACAGGTACCCTGGTACATTTGGGGTATGGAGTGTAACGGAGCAGTATACGTGAACGGACATGAAGAAGGTTGTGCTGTTCGTATTTTAATTGACACCGGTGCCGCCGTGTCCTTAATACGTAGAGACGTGTGGGAAAGTGTTAATTAGCCTGTATCATGAACGCGAGTGGAGATCCAATAAATACGGAGGGAGAGGTTGAAATGACTGTGAAGATTGGTGTTACTAAAGTGCTACACAGATTACTAGTCGTGTGTAATATTACCCAACAGTGCATTCTTGGAGTATATTTTATCATACAAAATCAGGGGGATCTTTTACTCTCTAGCTTAGAGATAAAGCTAGGTGACTCAATAGTAGGGTTGATAACAGTTCCAAAAAAGAATAATGTGAATGGAACTAGCGTGTGGAACGTAGCTGTAGACAAAACAATGATAGTACCATCATATAGTGAGGTGTTCACTCGTGGATCAGTTAACGCAGCTCACAATAAAGTGACTGGATTGTTTGAGCCTTCAGCCAACCTTAGGGAGAAGCACGGAGTTATGGCTGCTTATGTATTGGCAAGTATACGGAACAATGAATTACCAATTAGACCTATTAACCCAGGTCCCTCGCCAGTTACATTGCGGGCAGGTACGACGATATGCAAGTTCTTTGAAGTACCTCAAGAGATGCCAGTTGCAACAATTGGGAAAATAAACACAAGTGACGAACGAATAGAACATCTTTTTGACTTGACAAAATGCAAACTGAACCAGGAAGAGCGCAAAAGATTTTGCAGCTTGCTAAACGAGTTTAGTGATATCTGCTCCAAGGAATCAAATGACCTAGTGAGAACTAATCGTATTTATCATCACATTGAAACAGGTAGTGCTATTCCTGTCAGGCAGCCACCAAGACGTCTCCCAATACATCGGCGGGGAGAAGCGAGCCGGGTAGTGGAGGACATGATTTCGGATGATATTATACAACCGTCATCATCTCCATGGAGTTCTCCCATTGTCTTTGTGCAAAAAAAGGGTGGCACAACAAGATTTTGCGTGGACTACAGGAAGCTAAACGCAGTAACACAAAAGGATGCTAACCCTCTTCCACGGATCGACGATCTCCTGGTCTCACTAGGAGGTGCAAAATTGTTCAGTACCCTGAATATGGCAACAGGGTACTGGCAATGTGAAGTGGCCCCCGAGGATCACCCAAAGACCACATTTTCAAAAGTGGAAGGGGTACTATATGAATTCAAAGTCCTACCCTACGGTGTGTGCAATGGACCTAGCACTTAGCTGGGTTGCAGTGGAAGTCAACACTGGTTTATCTAGATGACGTAATAGTTTATGGGAAAACATTCAACGAACATTTATTTCGACTTCAAGAAGTGTTCTTACGTTTGCGAGAAGCAGGGCTAAAACTAAAGCCTTCAAAGTGTCAGCCTCAAGTCAATTTCTTGGGACATAACATCTCAGGACGGGGAATTTCAACAAACCCACAGAAGGTGCGTGCTGTTGATGAGTGGCCGGCACCAAAAGACATAGAGGAACTTCAGGCATTTCTAGGAACTGCTTCATATTTCCGCAGATTTAAAGTTTTGCAAACGTGGCTGCGCCTCTTTACAAGCTTACACAAAAAGGTGAACGGTTTACCTGAGATCAAACCTGTGAAACAGCTTTCAAAGATCTAAAGAAATGCCTTACTTCCTGTCCTGTTCTGGCATTTTATTCACCTGAAGATAACTTTATTCTAGATACAGATGCAAGCAAAATAGGTATAAGGGCTGTATTTATACGGCAAGCCATTTATTGTCAGAACAGACCATAGCTCCTTACGCTGGCTTCAATCTTTCAAAGAGCCAGAAGGGCAGGTTTCACGCTGGCTGGAACAACTTGCTGAGATGGAGTTCACAGTGCAACACCGAAGTGGCAAGTCCCATGGGAATGCTGATGGGCTATCTCGGCGGCCATGCCAACAATGTGGAAAAGACAGTGCGAAGGAAGATGCATTTGAAGCGCCTAACAATTTCAACATAAGTTTAAGTAAAGTACTGGATGTGAGTTTTCTTGCGATCGACAGCTTCGGTTGGTTGCTAGAAGAAATACAGAAGAAGCAGGAAGAAGACCCGTTAGTAAAACATGCAGTGCAGTGGTGTAAAGCGGGAGAATAACCACCCCGATACACAATCGTGCAAGAAAGTCATCAGGTGTTAAGACTATGGGAGCAATGGGATAGTTTGACACTAAAGGACGGCTTGGTGTATCGATAGGGGGAGGGAAATACTAGGAACAATAGACTTCAGCTACTTCTACCATGAGACCTAAAAAATGAAGTCATGGAGGCACTCCATAATTAACCAACAGGAGGTCATCTGGGATTTAAGAAAACATTAGAGAAATTTCGGGAGTGGTTCTATTGGCCTGGGCATCTATAAGATGTGAAGGTGTGGTGCAAAGCCTGCCATGATTGTACACTTAGGAAATCCCCAAATATGGCTGCAAGAGCACCACTCATCTATCGTTGACCAGGTTACCCGTTACAACGGATCTCCATAGACATCTTGGGCCCACTCCCTGAGACCACCCAAAACAATAAATACATCCTGGTTGTAGCGGATCATTTCACGAAGTGGACAGGAACATATGCCATGCCTAACTAGGAAACTGTGACAGTGTCAAGGATAATAATTGAGGAATTCGTGTGTCGGTTTGGAGCTCCTGATGAAATCCACAGTGACCAAGGGCGATCAATTCGAAGCTAAGATATTTCAAGAAATGTGCCTGTTTCTGGGAATCAGGAAAACAAGGACTACACCATACCATCCCCAATCTGATAGATTAGTTGAAAGGTTTAACCGCACACGTCTAGCTATGTTGAGCCAGTGGGTTAATGAGCAACACAATGACTGGGACAACTTCCTCCCCCAAGTCATGTTAGCCTACAGGTCTAGTCAGCATGAATCAACAGACTAGTCACCATTTTATACTCATGTTCGGGTGAGATGTACGACTACCAGTCGATGTTGCATTTGGTCACCCGGAAAAGGTGTTTTTGAATGAAACCTTATTTGTGCAAGCCATGCGAAGCCGTTTCGAGTGTACGAAAAAGTTCGAGAAAAACTGGGAAACTGACAACACGTACAAAATACGCTTTATGATCGACGATGTTCAGGTTCCCCTTATGAGGAAGGGCAGCGAGTGTGGCTAATTAGCAGTGCCGTTAAACGTGGATGCTCACCGTAACTATACCGCCCATGGGAAGGGCCCTACTTGATAAAAAAAAAAACGAATTTCCGATGTCACGTATCGTGTCAAGAAATGCCAAAAGCGTTTAGTTGTCCATTTCAACAGGTTCAAGTTGTACCAGGGTTTAAACACAGAAGGCGAGAACAAAGAAGCTACTAAGGTTGTGGGAGAACCTGAGAAACGTGAGGAGGAAAAGACACTGTCAAACCAACGGTCACGTGAGGGTCAAAACACCCACCCTCTCCTACAAGAGCACCTCCAGGTAAAACTGGTGACAGCAGGACTGAGGGAGCAGCTTCAACAAACATGAGCGTGCGAGCAGGGGGCGGAGTCCTAACGGCGCTACCCAAAACGAGACTCGCGTGTACCAGAGCAGTATCAAGCCGGGTATAATTTTGTGGGCACTGGGTCGTGCCCAATTTACGAGGGGGCTAGTGTAGCGAGCGAGACCATGCTCGAGCCAGCCCCGAACAATCACCAGGATTGGGGCACCCCTCATAGCAAGGGGGTGGGGGACATTCCAACGGGCTGAGTGTAGGGCTAAACCAGACAAGACAAGAGACAGTCGAGCAAAGGGGCTGAGAGTGTCAACACTAGAGTGCGTGTTTTCACATTGTAATGCACGTGTGCGACAAACTCAAGACATGTGTATTTAGTAGACGTATTAGTAATTACTAATTCTTTGTAATGTTTTAGTTTAGAAATGTAGCATTTATTACCATAAAGCTACAGCTGTTAATAAATAATAGTGAAACTGGACACTAGTAGAATCAAAACAAGCAAACTCACTGTCACCCCATTCTGCAGCTTAATCTCACGAATATACTCCCGGCACAAAAAAATAACAATAACAACATGCCACAATGAGTTGGAGTGATCAACTAAACGAGTGAAAGTCATTCAAGACCGAACTTTGCATTTTCGTAGAGCATACTGGGAAAAATAGTGGAACACTTGCGCAAGAAGGTGGCGTGGTGCGAACATCCTATCTCGAGAATATTCTACTAGCTCCCATGGCTTTCTACCACCGTCTATCATCCCCTCCCTCTCTGCGTTGTTCTGTGTTGTTCCTTTGTTTGTTTACCCCTCTTCCCCCTCTATGAACTTGGATAATTTTCGTATATAATGGTGTAGTGCATATGGACGAACTACTCTTGTTAGAATCTGGAACTCTTGTTAGGATCTGGGACTCGTGTTAAGATCTGGTCCTCGGACACGCATAGGTGTCCGAGATGTCTTTTATGTGGTATATAATTCTTTTTCGACAATTATACTTTGAAATTCCATTTGGCGTCTAAATTTAAAACTTTTTCAACTAATAGAAATATCACGCAATACCTTAATCCGTTTTGGATTGGTCCTGTTAAGAATGTTTATCTTATATTTAGTTTTGTTTAGCGTGAAGCCCCGTCTGGGTTGGCTGAGTAGTAAATATGTCAATTTGTACTAAACGCAGTTTTGGAATAGTTAGTTTGTATAGCATGTCTGACATGAGAACTCTTAGTGTTTTGGTCAGAATAAATGTTGGTAACTTTTTAGTGACTTATAGCCCGTCTGGCTTTAATGCTTTATCTAGTCTGGAGAAATAATTTTAGTGACTTATGAGCAACTTGTAGCCCGTCTGGTTTGGATACTTTACAAGTATGTTAGTAACTTATAGCCCGTCTGGCTTGAATACTTTACAAGTATGTTAGTAACTTGTTAGGAACTTATCGCCTGTTTTGGCTTGAGATTTTTTGTTATTGCCATTAAGGAAGAAATATTAGTAACTAACCAATTTGGTAATATTCTTCATTACTTGTTAGGGGTAAATCTATATTACTTGTCAATTATATTGTTTGCTAACCGATTTTGGGTTATCGAAATTACCAGCGACTATTGTTTTTGTTGCAACTTACATATATATTTATTAATGTTAAATGTTTGATCTACATTTATTTAATATCAATAAATTAATGTTATTTTCTGAAATATTTCTTTAATTCAAATATTCATGTTATGACCCTCTCTCTGGTAACCAAGTTAAGTATAATAGTCACATTGCAGGAATTGTTGGGGAGTGAGTTCAAGGAAACAGAAATGAATGGGCCTGGGTACGGCCTATTTACTTGGTAATTATCCTATCGGCTCCTCTGCAATTGTTGTATGCCTTTTATTATTCTTAATGTTGTTGTGCACCAGCCTTACTTCGTTGGGAACTAAGGGCGGTGGTACAATCCTGCGCCACCCTGCTGATGCAGAGTGAGCTTGTAAGGATATTTACTTACTTTGTAATTTTTTGTTTCACGATCTCATCCTTGGCCATGGACTCCGCCAGTGGAACAAGCCGGATCTCTTCAAAATCCGATGTATACACACTCAGAGGAGATGAACTCATAGTGGAGCTCGACGTGAGGAATATCCAGTACCCCCGCCCCCTCCCCCAGCCACCGTTAGCCAGTTGCGAGCGTTACTGTCACAAAACATATGTAAGTCCAGCGATTCTTATTCTTGTGAACCAGGCCTTAGTGTAGGTCAAAATTCTTCAGATCAGGTAGATCGGGTAAAGGAAAGTGTGGGCGGAGAAATTAAACTGAAAGTAGAAGTACAAACCCCCCCTCAATTGTGAGAGCTTACCGTATACTACCCCCTCGATTAAAATTCAATTTGATATGGCTAAAGACTGTTTAAAGGATATTGTTACGTGTGACGGTCAGTCAAGCACGGAGTTGTTCCAATTTATTCTTGCAATTGATAGAGTAAACAAGCTTAAACTAGTAGGGGACGTGGGATTTTTGACCTTATGTATTGGCAAGACATCTGGATTTTTAACGCATATAGTGTCATAAGGCATCCAGTTAGGTCTCTCGTGGAATGCAATCAAAGATAGAGCTTTGGATTCCTTAGTTAATAAGAGAGAGAGAGAGAGAGAGAGAGAGAAAGACTTAACAATATTTTTGTTCTCCGCTTTCAATACCCGGACGAGTCTTTTAGACTGTTTATTTTAGCCATCTCCGAAGCGGCGGGAATTTTGAATTTGAACCTCACAGAAAGGGAAGTTGTAGAGCTTATCTTGGAGAACGTTTCCCCCCTTACTCGTAGACACTTTGTTTTTTCTTGGAAGCCATGCACGATCTCTGAACTGTATAGTTTAGCTTCAAACATAGAGGGATCTTTGCAAGCGGAGAAAGAATATTTAGAGGCCCATCCGGCGAGTAACTATAGGAAGTCTAGCACTATGGGAAACATACCACCCCCTCCCACTTGTATGTCCAGACCGTATAAGACCCCTTTTCAGCAAAATTCGATTAATCACCCTAATAGTCGGGGTAAGTCATCTCTTCTTCCTGACCTCTCAAAAGTTAGGTGTTTCCGCTGCCGCCAACTAGGGCATTAACAGCGCCTGTGTCCCTCTTTAAACTTGTGACGCGTAGTGTTAAAGGAGGTCCCACTACGCGACCGGGAAGAAAGACTTGCCCCCTCCCCCTCCTCCCATGGTTCATATGTCTATAGGCCCCCATTCCACTTACGCGTTGTTAGATACCGGCTCCTGTGGATCCTTTGTTAGTTTTGATTTGCTCAAGAAGTTAGAGGGTAAAGTTAATTGTAATGTAGAACTGATTGAGCCGAAACCTTTTGTGTTAGGAAATAGCAGTTTGTTGGTTGTGGACAAAATAGTTTCGTTATCTGTTAAAGTGTGTGGACTCTCTTGGAAGAGAAAATTGTCTAGTGTCCCGTCGATTCCCTACGAGGTCATCTTGGGAAATGACTTCCTATGGGAAAGTAGAGCTATTTTGAACATGTCTAGGAGAGAGCTATATTTTGAATTTGCCCCTAATGTCAACATTTCTTTGTGTAATATTTCTAACAGTCTATCCTTTGCTTGTGTGAATAATTATGATGAAGCCATTCAAAAAGTCATAGAAAAATTCCCTGATGTTATTACCACTAGACTAGGGAAATGTGATATCTTGCCCTATGATATTGTTGTTGAAGACAATATCCCTGTAAGGTCTGGCCCTTACTCTGGTGCCCCCCCTAAGATGGAAATCTTTCGGCAACTCATTGATGACCTTGAGGTCAAAGGCGTGATTCGCCCCTCCAAATCCCCATATGCCAGTCCGGCCTTCATTATCCCAAAAAATGGAGAAGAGCATAGGTTAATTGTTGACTACCGTAAGGTCAACAAGAAGATCAAATTTGACCCCTACCCAATGCCGAGTATTGAATCTGCTTTTCAGCATTTGGGTAGAGCCAAGATATTTAGTATCATAGATCTGAACGCTAGTTTCCTGCAATGTTCGTTGACTGAGTCTTCAAAAAAAGTTCACTGCTTTGTTACACCTTGGCAACAATACGAATTCAATAGAGTGCCCCTAGGCTGTAGTATTGGAGGTCAAGCCCTGAGTCGCGTTCTCGACCATGTCCTGTCTGATCTTAAATATAAGTTTGTGTTCAACTATCTTGATGATATTTGTGTTACAGTGATTGTATTGAGGATCACGTGGTTCATCTTGAAACCGTGTTAAGGCGTTTACGTAAGGTTGGGTTGACCGTAAATCCCGATAAGGTTGTGCAGGATAAAGCATCTATTCGTTATTTAGGTTACGTCATCTCGTGTGGGAATCTGCTTATTGATCCTGAGAGGATTAAACCCATCACCCCCCTAAGAATCTCAAAGGAGTTATGAGGTTTATTGGCATGTGTGCCTATTACTCTCGTTTCATACCCATGTTTTCGGACATTGCCGCCCCCCTTAACTCGCTCAAAAAGAAGGGAGCTATTTTTCATTGGGGCGAAGATCAATCTAGAGCATTTGAAAATCTGAAACAGAAGCTTATCTCCCCTGAGGTTCTGAGAATGCCAGATTT
Source organism: Timema monikensis (assembly GCA_902151445.1). NCBI lineage: Eukaryota > Metazoa > Arthropoda > Insecta > Phasmatodea > Timematidae > Timema > Timema monikensis. The sequence goes on from CABFVZ010005830.1 coordinate 22,815, forward strand.
TTCATTCCCATTTTTGCTACATGTTGATGGGTCGTCAGTAGCCCTGGGCGCGGTTTTATCTCAGAGGTCACCTGATGGTGTTCGGCTGGTTGCGTTCGCCAGTCGAACACTTACTGACTCTGAGCGGAGATATAGCGCATACGAAAAGGAATGTATCACCTGCGTGTTCGGTGTCGAGCGGTTTGCCGACTACCTGGAGCAAAGAGAGTTTGAGTTATATACGGATAATATGGCTCTCGTTTGGATGTGGCGACATCCCAAGCAATTAGAGAAGATAGGTAGGTGGGTGTGGAAATTGTCCCGCTTTAAACTTACCACACATCATATTTCTGGAAAGACTAATGTCGCTGCCAATGCGTTATCACGTATGGCTGAAGATCTAACCCCTGCTGCTTTTGAGGAGATCAATACCACCAACTGTGTTATTCATACCATCCCTGAATCGTATGTATCTATTTATGATCATCTGCGTAATGACCCATGGTGTAGAGGCATCATAGAACAGTTAGAGAGAGGAGAAAAGGTAGGGACATTTGGGATGTTTAAAGGGTTATTAGTTACCTATAACAACCGGGGAAAAGGAAAAAAGGAAGTTGCCCCTCTTGCTATTCATTCTATGCTGTTAAAATATTTTCACAACTCCACTTTTGGAGGCCACCTAGGTGTCTTGAAAACTGTTCGTAAGATTTCTCATGAGTTTTTCTGGCCTGGCTTATATAATGACGTCAAAACGTGGGTTAGCCATTGCATGGACTACCAAAAGGCTAAACCTGCTCAGAACTCCCGCATTGGGCTACATTCGGCCGATGTCACTTAACGTCCTTGGGAGAAAGTCTTTGTAGATTATATTGGTCCTATCACCCGTTATTCTCAGGGAAATATTTGTATTTTAATACTCATCGATGCTTTTCGAAATTTGTAATTTTGATTCCCCTTCGTGATATGAAGGCTACTACCACTGTAAATGCGCTGTGTAGGCGTATTTGGACATTCTTGGGAGCCCCGCGCGCCATTGTTAGCAATAATGGTCCCTGTTTCAGGTCTGCTGTATTTAGGTATATGTGTTTTGGGTGGGGGATCAGACACATTACGACGATCCCGTACCACCCTGGACCTAACCAAGTGGAAAGGTTCAATAGGAACCTGTTTATCGCCCTCACCGTCTTTCATCACCAAGTTCAAAATAGGTGGGACCAAGAGTTAGAGTTCCTCAACCTTGCTTTTAACTCTGCTTATTGTGAGGCTATTGGTTCCTCTGCTGCCTCTGTTTTTTTAGGGAGAGAGTTAAACCCCCCCTTTTATCTGTCTGGGACATTAACTCTGTATTAGAGGAGGATAATAGTGTTCCCCATGCTGAGAGGTGTAGGGTAGCGCTAGATAATTTATGAAAAGCCCAACGTAGGGTAGCTGCCGGTTACAATAAAGGTAGAATCCCTGTCCCTTTTGTAATAGGAGATACCGTCCTATGCAAGGAGTTTCCACAAATCTCCGCTATTGAGAGAGTTTCAGCCAAGTCATGTGAAAAATTGAGTGGTCCATGACTGATTAATGGATTTATCACCTCCGTCACTGTCCGCCTGATTGATAAAGGGGATAAAAATGTTTTCAGGAGAGCTCATGTGAACCATTTGAAGAGTATCCCGCCATGATAGTTATGTTCTATCAAGAGTCACTGGATAGTGACTGCATAGTCACCGTGGTGACTATGTTGTCACTGTACAGTTTAGTATAAGTTATCGTATGCGATGTACCTTGCGCATGCTTCGAAGCATGCAAGATCATCGTTGTGTGTATTGTGTGTAATTAAGTGTGAGAGTAGGAAATAAGTAAATTTACCTATAAACTTGATGAACTCTCATCATGAGAGTAGTGTTTTTGGTAAAATTAAATATACTTTAAGAAGAATTGTTGTGTCACGTTAAATAAACTTTCTTCGAGAAAGATGATGAGCATAAAATTGACTTTCATGCGGAAAGGACAAATTGGGCAGAAAACTGTGAGACCAAATTGTGGGATAATGTGAAGTGAAACTAACTTTAAAATATGTACTGCCTATGTGGAAAGAGATACTGCTTGTGTTTTCTTTATGTTATGTTTAGCTCGGAGAGGACCCTTGCTCACGGTTTCCGCTATTCCCTTTTCATCCTGTTATATTGGAGAGCTGGTAGAGAATGATGAATCAGATCTTCGTAGGATCCCTGGGTGCTCCAAGTTCCATGTGTGGAGGCCAGCCACCGTATAACCCACGCATTGGTTTTCGCTGTGGGGAAGGAGGCGCTATTGGGTCCCATCTGAAGAAAGGACTACTGGCATGCCGATCTCTTGGCTCCGAGTTGCCGTCGCTCATCAGTCAAGGGGGCGAGATTGTAGCATTTATTACCATAAAGCTACAGCTGTTATAAAATAATACTTAGCACCGCGTCTTACTATCCGATCGGGTTATACGCTTTAAGTACTAATTACTCTAATGGATTAGGAATTGGGAAGGTTTAATTAGAGGAAGTGAACCCGCATTTGCGTGG
>CABFVZ010005831.1:0-25332 GCA_902151445.1 Timema monikensis
CACACTAGACTAGTTCTATATTCAGCTAGTCCTCAAGAGACACACTAGACTAGTTCTATATCCAGCTAGTCCTCAAGAGACACTCTAGTTTGTAAAGTTTCTCTGTCCCAGGTCCGAGGTTCACGCTCGCTATAGATTGGACTGCCTATAAGGGGATATAGGTATTCTAATCCTGTTTGGGTGTACTCTGCTTCCATGCAATTACATATACACTCTATATAAATTCAACCCTCCTCATCTATAACATATTGGCGCTATTAATAAACCTGCATATGAGTAGAACCCTAACGGGTAGTAAGAGGAAATGCATCCTCATTTGCGTGGAAGAAGGTTGAAAACCATTAATAGAAAACTACCCTCAATACACCCGGCCAGGATCGAACCCCAATCTTCCTTTGTTTGGAAGTCTGGTCTCTTGCGAGAGTAGTGCCTTAGACCATGCAACCACCGAAGCGAATCACTATCGTAATTTAGTTTCGTATAAGGTAGTCAGTCAGGTAGTAAGACAGTGCAGTGTAAAATAACCAATATTTTGTTCGTTATGATTGATCTTGAGCAGTGTGACCTTGTGAAACAGGTTTCCGAGCAACCGGGTATCCCCTATGTTTCTTCCCTAACTATTGGTTTTCAGGGAGGGGCTGCTTAGGAAGCCCTATATCAATCTAAATAGCGCCCATTACCGTTGAGCCCCTATCTTGTCCACTTGGTCAGGGTGTGTTGATTTCCACGGGGAGTCATTACTCGCAAAGGTGTAAGGTAAGGAAAGTCGCTAGTCGCTATTCTAAAATGTATTGCAGTTGTGTTTTGTTGTGGATCAGTTGGTAGCGCATAATTATACTTTGTACTCCACTATAATAACAATCCAGGATTCGATTCCCCTGCATGGCTTATAAATAATAAATTGAGGAAATCTCATTCATAATAATGAAGAATGGGTGATGTGTTAGATTGTTTGTAAGTCTTGTGCTGTCAGTTACTCATGGTAATAATACTAATAATTCTAGCCGTATTGGTGGTCACGTGGTTTAAACGACCTAGGACTCTCGTTCGCATCAGTCCTTATGTAGGGTGATTGGAGGTACCGGGGAGTCCGGAAATGTTTTGATATTTTCACCTCAAAATTGAGGTTTTAAAGGGGTTTTGTGACCCTCGAAAGTGAATATATCATATTTTTAGTTAGTTTTTGGTCAAAATTGATCAGTCCTAGTCTAGGCTTAAATACAACATATTATAATATAATATATTCAGGACAAAACATTCTTAACAGTCTGATACATTATTTTTTATTTAGTACCGTGTATTACTACCCGTTCGGGCTATTCGCTTAAGTACTAATTACGCTAATGGTTTGGGAATTGGGAAGGTTGAATGTAGAGGAAGTGAACCCGCATTTGATTGGAGAGAGAGTGAAAAACCACCCCCAGTTCATCCTACCGAGATTTGAACCTCCATCTTCCGGTCCTCGGCAGTCTGGCTAAACACGAAACTAGCGCGTTTGCCAACTACGCCACCGAGGCAGGTCAATCCGAAACAAAACTGGTTTATTAACAGTTTAAAATGTCATATCGCAATACACAATAATTATGTTTATTAATTTACCTTAGTTGTAATCATAATGAATGACAAGAAGACAATAGTGTTAGCAATGGATTATAAACACACTTAGCATCACCGTGTAGATGCTGCGCTCCCTGGGATATGAACCAGTTTACATTTAAAGGAGTGGGCGTTAGTGACTGAAGTAAACATTTACTGAGTTACAATTGAGCGTCCCAAAACTATTCTTCGAGACGCCGGGAATAGTTGACTTGTTAAAAATCCAGGACAATCCCGACCTTCCGAGACGTTTGGTCACCCTAACCTTATGGGGGCTAGTAGTCGAGTAGCCCTCACTAGTGTACTTGACCTGTTGGGGGCTAGTGGTCGAGTATTCCTCAGTCGTGCACGACCTATACTACCCATGGTGGTCTCCTTCAGTCGTGCAAGTCTATCTGAGCGTGTGTTTTGACTAAGTTGAACGCCGGCATGTCAAGGTATCTTTGTACAGTATAAATCTTGATCACTTACTGAGATTGTCTTTGGAACGTTTAGAAACCAGCCTATAAATCTCGGGCTGGAGATCACGCTTACAATATATTGTGAACAAGACTAAATAAAGACAAGAGATGTTCCCCCTGACAGAAATACTCAGAGTGTTGGAATGGTCCACAACCCCGGCCGGTCAAGTAACTGAGGCAAGTAGACAGGATCTTCTAGTCTAGTTTGGGACACGGATTCCCGGGGCTGTTTTTTCCTAATAGTTTCCCACTCTACCCCCACTTAGATAACAGGTACATTTATTGTAAATTCTATTTCCCGCGTTTTCACCCCTTTAGGGCAGTGTTTGTCTGCTCACGTTCGGGTTATAAGCATATATACATAAACAGCAGCGTCTCGATTAGCCGATATTCCGTTCTATCCGATAGACTACATAATATAATTTGCATTAAGTAATTTAAAATCCATTGTTAGTTTTGCATGAATAAAATAATAGTTATGTAATTCATTGCATTATTTGTACCTTAGAATTATTACTAATAAAACTTATTTGTATATAATTTGAGTTTTCTGGGCTCCCGAGCCCTCCTTCTCCCTTTTCCCGTGCCGTCCGACATTTCGGTTAGCCGAATACAACTGAACCGTTCCTAAGGCTCCTTTCACCCGTTCCGATATTAGCCGACCGCAAACCGGCCGACAGTTTAAACAAAGATAATTATCTGATTTCACTCCGATTCTTGCCGTATTTTAGTAATTGCTGGTGCACTTCTCTCGTTCATCTCTTCTTACGCCTATTACATTTTATCGTTCCCCCCCAGCAAGATTTTATTCTCTAAACCTAATCATCAAATCCTTAGATAAATTCAAATTTCTGGATAATTAAGACGGAATAATTTCTTTTAGATATACAAAATTTCTCTCCACGCATTTTTGGTCTTGTATTTACAATTTTATAAAGTTTGGTCCCACAACGCAGGCCGTAATTCAAGTCAGTATATCAGTATCTACATCAATATTACTCTTTCTCGTGTGCACAGCACGTGTGAACGACTAAATACCTGCAAACCTAATCACTCTAGTTAGTATTAGCACCGCGTCTTACTACCTGTTCGGGTTATACTCACTTACGCTAATGTGTAATGGTAGGGTGATAGTGAGATGAAATGAAGGACCTACAGTTTAACATGGGATCCAAACCACGGTGGAGGCAAGTTGTGATTAATACACGTCTTGTCAGAGGTGAAGGAAGGGTTTGGTAATCAGATAAATCTGTGCCGGGGCCGAGGATTGAGCCCCGGCCGCCAGCACAGAAGTGTGACATCTTACCCCTAGACCGCCAGATTACTTTTAATCACTTTAGTTCACAGCTACAGATGTATGTATGGTAAAGTAAGTAGCCCCATGGCTTCTTTGGTGCTGACTGACAGCTCACAGCTGACGGTTTTGAAAAGTTACCAGACCAAATTATGTATCTCTACGCCGAACTATATGATCTGCAAAAACATTTATGTAGCAGCTGTCACTTCTGACCGTCAACTGTCAGCTGTGAGCTGTCAGTCAGCACCAAAGAAGCCACGGGGCTACTGTAAGAATGATACAACATAAACATAAACATGAACATTATAGATGATAGTAGTGTTCCCACGTACACTTCCTCAACGTAAGCAAGCGTAAACTGAAAGTACAGCTTAATCTTTAGCAATATTAAAACACTTTTTATTAGTTCTAATTAGGACACGGTAATCATATTAAAACTAAAGTGTGATTAAATTTGTGTATTTTATAATGTTTCCTGAACTTTTTTTTATGGTTAAATATACTTACCGCAAACCACCAATCTTTGTTGAACAATGCCAGGTCTCCACCGTGGTTCGGATTCCACGTTAAACTGTAGGTCCTTCATTTCATCTCACAATCACCCTACCATTACACATATAGCGTAAGTGCGTATAACCCGAACGGGTAGTAAGACGCGGTGCTAATAATAATAATAATAATTTGTTGAACAGATATAAATCCACGAAACTTCGTTACTTCCTTGGTTGGATGGAGTTAAACTATATATAAATGTTGAGGAAATTTGACTGTACTCATACAAAAGTACATTTTTAACTTGATTAATCTCAACAAGTTCTCAAATAACGTTAAAAATTCCCCTTTTATATCTCGTGATGAGTTAATTTAATGGATCCTAAACTTTTTTTTAAGTTATTTTCCGTATTGTTCGCACTAAAGTGCGAATGCTATTGCCATCGTGGAATGATCTCTCCCACTGCATTGCGATGTTCCTCTTCGCTTGAATAGGAACCGATTTGATTCGGTTCAGGTCGGTTCATGGAGAGCGGACCTTAGCTGTTGGTCGGACAGTCTAATGTATATTATATTACTCTAGTGAAGTAGAGTTGATAAAGGTAGAATTTAGAGGAAATATACCCTCATTCGCGTCGAGAAAGAGTGGGAAACCATTGAGGGAAATTCACCCTTATTACACCTGACTGAGAATTGAAGTATAACCGCCCGTCACCGGCACACTAATCAGAAATTATTGACGCATGCGCAAGGTCGTGGTTATTAGTCTAATTAAGTGAGGATAGTTATTAAGACGAGTTGCAAAATAGTCTTGTTTATAGAAAACATGTTGTATAAGTTGAGAACATGGCGTCCTTTGGGCTGGAAGGGTCGGATCTGTTTGTTATGTGAGTTGTGACGGTCTAGAGAAGACACAAACTGTTGATTATGTTGAATGTTGATTATGTTGAATGGTAGGAGAATGTATCCGGTTGAGAGAAGGAAGCGCTTCAAACCCAGTTTATTTCGCGCCCGTGATTCATGCGCGAGGGTTTTTGCCGCTCCCCGCTAGTTTGAGGACGACTCGTCAGACGGCATTGCAAGGTCGCGTGACGTCACGAGCTCTCAAGCTGAGGAACTACCAGCGAGCGACCAACCATTGACGAAGCGCCTCAGTATCGTCACGACACGTGACGAGTCTGCTTGTGTTAACACTCTCTTGTAGCCGGCTCGCGTGAGGTCTGGTTAGAACATGTGATATTTGGTCCTGTTTTTTGAGACTCTTCAATCGAGTTCAAACTTTAAACGAGCAATTATGTTACCGGTTTGTTTGTAAGTTAGGGTAGTTTAGTTTAGCACCGTTGTCGGAAAGTGCGTTGTCCTGTTGAGTGCGCTGTGTGTGTGCTGATAGAAGTGTAAACTCGGTGAGTGGTGACGTCACTCGCGTGTATGAACGTGCCAACTAGCGTCGAGCTGTCGGCGCCATGTTGGAGCGCTCCCAGGGGTCAAAGGGGTCGGGGAGCTGGTTCTCGTCCTTGCGCCGCCCCATCAAGAGTCGGGGGCGGACCAACTCCGTCACTGGCGGCGGCATGCCCTCAGCGTCCGGCCGCCTCCTGGCCAAGTCTGCATGGGACCTCACCTGCTCTCATCTGGTAGCTATACAACACCCTGTTAGCTTTACAACACTCCGCCAGCTATACAACACCCCTCTATTTATATTATGATACCCTCCAACATTACAACTCTCCTCTAGATGTATAATAGCTTGCCCTCTTTACACATATATTAAACCAAATAATGACGTGATTATTTACTATGGGTGGATAGAACATTATGGAATAATTACCGCCTTACAAACTTAAATGTTCCATGTATCTGTTGGGATTGGCTAAAGTTAGATAGATTCAGGTCCGGTTAGAACATCTCATCGCTCCAAGAAATCCCGACAATCTAGGTTAGATCGAACTGCCATAGAAGTTTAATACTCTTACATTGTGGATCCAATAAGCTCCTCTGGCCAGTACTTGAATGTTTTAACTGCTTGAGTTTCATTTGGTTGAACATTTAGTTTTCAAATAGTACAAATCCATTGAATGCGTGCGTTTAGACTGGACGGATAGTCGCTTTGACAAAAATAGATCAAATCAACCCAATCTGTGCGAGTGTAATACGATTGGATGACGAATTCTAATAATTGATGAGTTTAGTTGTATTTGTTTGTATTTGTCCGGACTAGCCCCATAATACAAACACTAATAAGATTGGTATTCTAACCGTCTCCCCATCAAACTTTACTAATGTCTTAGTCAGGCTACATTTCTTTAGTTTTGAACAACTGTACTCTTGCCCTGGTGTCTACCGTCCGGGAAACTGGTAATTTACAACAAAATATCAAATATACTAATCATTAAATTACAATATGATTCAAACTAACTTTTTTTTTTGTAGCTGTGTAATTTTTTTACTATATATATTTTATACTACTATAAAGCCACACGGCTGACTCAGTCACTGACGTTAATGTCTACCCACTTCCAGATGAGCTGGAAACTTGAAATTAGGCAAACTTATTGCTTCTAGCCTGTAACCGACAGGAAAATTCCAAAAAGTTAAAAACATAATTTTTTTAACCCCCGAAAAAAAATTCAAAATTTTGGAGCAACTTTAAAGCTGACAGGTTTTGAAAAGTCCTTAGGAGGAACTGTCTTCTGCACTGTCATAGAAAGAAAGGTCGAGGAGTTGAGAACATTGGTGGTCTGAGCTCACTGACCTGTCGCGAGACAGAACACACAATGACATGTCATACTTGATTCTGGTGGACCTTTTAACGAACCAACATGCACTGCGGCCCTATTTTTCTAATAAACTTGGTAGAAACACTACATTTGGGGACTTAGGTCGGGAATATCTGACGACAAGGAGTTGTTGTTTTCCACACCACAGGTGTGCACTGTTTTGTCAGACCACTTGTAATTATGAACATTAATTATTATTATTATTAGCACCGCGTCTTACTACCCGTTCGGGTTATACGCACTTACGCTAATGTGTAATGGTAGGGTGATTGTGAGATGAAATGAAGGACCTACAGTTTAACGTGGAATCCGAACCACGGTGGAGGCCTGGCATTCCCCACATTCACAAGATGTCTTGTCAGAGGTGAAGGAAGGATTTGGTAATCAGATATATCTGTGCCAGGACCGAGGATTGAACCCCGGCCGCCAGCACAGAAGTCCGACACCTTACCCCTAGACCACCAGGTCACCGACAAATATTATTCAATGCCAACATTTATACTATTGCTGCAAATTAAGGTGGGGTTGCATGGAACGCGAGTTTTTATAGCAAAACATATTATTGGTCTAAATAAATCAAATATTGCTTCATTACAAACGTATTTACATTTTGTTCACATGGTGTTATAACCAGTTGTTGGATATCTGTCATGAGCTCACCGGCATTAGATGACAAACTTTTTTAAATGCAAATACTTTTTTTTTTCCACTTAATTCCGGGACACCTTTGGCAGATATTCAACAAATGTTGATATCATCATGTGAAGAGAATGACTATGTACTGAAGCAATATTTGATTTATTCTAACCAAAATAATTATACTTAACACCAAACAAATTTTGTCTGGAAATTCTGTACAAATCAGGGAATTTATTAATAAAAGTTTTGTAGCCACCTTGTATTTTGATGGATTAATAAGCCACTATATTATATTTATTAGTTACAGTTATAACCGAATATAATTATATTCATTAAATTGAAAAATAACACCTGGACACGAGACTCGAGCCCGTGACCTTTGGCTTAGTACGCCAATGTTCCAACCACTGATCTATTCAGGAATGGTCCAAGCTCATAGTCAATCCTCACTCAATTGTAGCTGACGATTTCCACAAGTCCATCACAGACTCTGCCTTTAAATATGACCCTGGGCACGGGGCGATTCCTGGGTAACTCAGTGGTTAGAACATTGGGGTACTAAGTCAAAGGTCCCGGGTTCGATTCCCGTGTCCAGGTGTAATTTTTTTAAAGAAGGCCTTGCATTAATTTTATTATAAAACTTACTTAATTGTTATTTGTAAATTTAATGTGACTATGATGATGTAATCGTATTGGTTGATATTATGTATCCCAACACTTGACAGTAAACTGTCTCTGTTTAGTCAGCAAACACAACACGTGTCTCGAGGGTAGCAGATAATACGGGGGTGATGCTCGAAACAAGGCTCAGAACAGTGGTAGTGAGTGAGAATAGCTCGAAACAAGGCTCAGAACAGTGGTAGTGAGTGAGAATAGCTTGAAACAAGGCTCAGAACAGTAGTAGTGAGTGAGAATAGCTCGAAACAAGGCTCAGAACAGTAGTAGTGACAGTAGTAGTGAGTGAGAATAGCTTGAAACAAGGCTCAGAACAGTAGTAGTGAGTGAGAATAGCTTGAAACAAGGCTCAGAACAGTAGCAGTGAGTGAGAATAGCTTGAAACAAGGCTCAGAACAGTGGTAGTGAGTGAGAATAGCTCGAAACAAGGCTCATAACAGTAGTAGTGAGTGAGAATAGCTTGAAACAAGGCTCAGAACAGTAGTAGTGAGTGAGAATAGCTCGAAACAAGGCTCAGAACAGTAGTAGTGAAGTGAGAATAGCTCGAAACAAGGCTCATAACAGTAGTAGGGAGTGAGAATAGCTCGAAACAAGGCTCAGAACAGTAGTAGGGAGTGAGAATAGCTCGAAACAAGGCTCAGAACCGTGGTAGTGAGTGAGAATAGCTCGAAACAAGGCTCAGAACCGTGGTAGTGAGTGAGAATAGCTCGAAACAAGGCTCAGAACAGTGGTAGTGAGTGAGAATAGCTCGAAACAAGGCTCAGAACGTGGTAGTGAGTGAGAATAGCTCGAAACAAGGCTCAGAACAGTGGTAGTGAGTGAGAATAGCTTGAAACAAGGCTCAGAACAGTGGTAGTAAGTGAGAATAGCTCGAAACAAGGCTCAGAACAGTGGTAGTGAGTGAGAATAGCTTGAAACAAGGCTCAGAACAGTGGCAGTGAGTGAGAATAGCTTGAAACAAGGCTCAGAACAGTGGCAGTGAGTGAGAATAGCTCGAAACAAGGCTCAGAACAGTGGTAGTGAGTGAGAATAGCTCGAAACAAGGCTCAGAACAGTGGTAGTGAGTGAGAATAGCTCGAAACAAGACTCAGAACAGTGGTAGTGAGTGAGAATAGCTCGAAACAAGGCTCAGAACAGTGGAAGGGTGCAGATGTATTTGTCGCACAAGCCATAAAGTACAAATACAATGATTCTATGTGATGTTTTGTTTGATTAGTTCAGAAAATATAATATTGTTAACTTAAACAAAGCTATTATAAAAAGTGTCGGATTATTTCTATCAGAATACCACGTATCAGGATATACAGTTCAATCTAAGGGCGGATAAAACTGCGATGCTACCAGGTGAACCAGTTCCACGATTTACAGGTGTGCTTACAGTCCCATTTCCATAGTAAGAACCTTATCTGGCAGCTCGAGTCGCTAGATATATTCTCACATATTCAAGTCATGTGATCTGCAGCTATCGCTTTGCTCTTGGCTGTAGGTCGAGGTTTGAATCTTGAAAGGATGCACAGTGTGATTTACCCATCATATCACTACGCTCAGTGGGAACACTTCCTCTATATTCCATATCCATACCCCTTAGATTAAGTAATTAATAACAATGAATATAATACATTTAAAAACAGTGGCATTGATTTTCTAGGTTGTTTCTTGTAGCTACTCGAGATAATGTTCAGAAAACCTCGCTTTCAACATGAACTGGTAAAGTTGATGAATATCTCTGCTTGTGGATGGTTAGAACCAGGGAAACCCGGTAGGGTCTCACTGTCGGGGAATGCAGTAAAAACAAAGAATAATCGGGGAATTTTGATAAACCTTCCATTTCGCACATTTAAACACTAAATCAAACTGGAGAATTTTTCTCTGTCGATGTCAAAGCGCATTTCCTGGATATTACGTTCTAACATGAGATGGATGTTCATGGTTTGTTTTTTATACCACATCTACACAAATATAAATAATTCAAACTGGAAAAAATAACTTGTGCCTAGATGTTTAGTGGCTGAGCAATGTGAGCAGTGTAAAAGATGGCAGAAAAAATAATCACTGAGGAAAACTTAAAGTGTAAATCGGGGACATTATCATCTTTAAAAGTTGTAAAAGTCATGGGATTTCTATAATATAGACTAAAGGGGCGTTTACACGGTATGATTTTTCGTGCTAGATGTCTGGCAAGCATGCTAAGTCGCAAAGGAGTAGCACGTGCAGCGGTAGTTAGCATGCTAGACAGGTCCTAGCATGCTCGAAGGCGGCGATCAAACAGTGTTTGATTTTCGTTGGTGTACGTACGACGGTTTTTAACATGGCGCGCCGTTGGAGTGATGATACTGTCATGAATTTTGTCAATTTGTATGGTAGTGAGTCTGTTTTGTGGGATAGTACCAGCGTTGACTACAGAAATAAGACGCTGCGAAATGAAGCAGTTAATAGAATAGTTTCTGAAATGGGATTACATGATTTTGGGGTTAAAGAGTGCAAATTGAAAATAAAAAATATTCGCTCACAGTACTGGCATGAAGTGGGGAAAATCCGTTCAAGTACAGCGTCAGGGTGCAGTGGAGATTCAGTTTACAAACCAAGTGTGATGTGGTTTACTACAGTCGACGGGTTTTTGCGCCGGCTTGCCATTCAAAACACGGAAAGCAACCTAGTAAGTATGAGTTTTATTTTAGTGGCTTGTTAAATTAATTATGATAACATAATATGCATTGTTATTTAAACAAAAATGCTGACATGCACATGCACTGTACATGGGTGCATACACAAACAATGTCTTTACAGATATATATTATATTCAAATTTATCTTCACTGTTTGTATACAAATTGTTTGTACAAACACACAACACACATAGGCCTGTAAACATAAAATATACACTTAATTGCAAAATGTATAGAGTTGCTTCAATAATGATTACGAATGTTTGAATACGGTACTCAAATTGCTGCAGTACAAGGGTTCAGCATGTCCTTTTGCCAAGGGACTGAGCCATTTGTGTTGAAATAATGGCAATATTCTTCGCGCCTTTGTGCAGCTACGGTTGTGGGATGACGGTGCCGTGTCGCTGGAATAGCACGCATAGCTCCTTCTGGTAACTTCCTCCATGATCCAGGGACAAATCTGCAGACATCCACATGCTCAGCATCAACCAACCCCTGGCTGATGTAGGAGGGATTTAATTTGCGAAGCCAGTTATGTAGAGCACATGAAGCTTTTACAATCAAAGCTACTGATTCTGTCTTAACCTCTAAGGGGCTGCGATAAATACGGAAACGACTCAACAATATCCCAAATGCGTTTTCCACAATCCTACGGGCTCTTGAGAGTCGGTAGTTGTATATCCTCTTTGGTAGATTCAAACCTCTTTGAGCATATGGCTTCATCATGTAGCTAGTCAGAGGAAAAGCTTCATCAGCCACAAAAACCCCTCCTTCAGGTAAATTCAACTCTCCTCTTTCTATACTTTCATATAGCGTCGTATTCCGAAATACACCTCCATCTGATGCGCGTCCTTTAGCGCCAACATCTATGTACGAAAAACAATAGTCGTGATCAACTAGTGCAAGCAGTACTATACTGTTACGTTGTTTGTAGTTGAAGTAGTCAGATCCACAATGAGCTGGTGCTTTGATTATCACATGTTTTCCATCCAGACTACCATAACAAGAGGGGAAATTCCATCTGACACGAAATCCTTCCTCAATTGCTCTCCACTCTTCTTTAGTACTTGGGCACTGAACAGAAATATACAGAAATAACAATTAAATGTGTTATGATGCTACTTATAATGATAAACAGCTATAAAAATGCACCTATAAATAATAATAGCTGATGTGTAGTTCTATAAATTTACACACATCTTAAAAACTTTAACTTAACCATTAAGGACACTCTTCATGCAGGATCACATTAAATTTAGTCCCGATTTTATTTATGAATTTCCAGGCTATGTACGTAGAATGAAGTGTTGTTAGTACAGGTGCTGGAAAAGGACTCTTCATTGTATCAATTGATTATGGGAAAAGTATCAATAATTTATATTGAAATTATTTATTAATATTTTAATCTAATAAAAAAATTAATTCAATCGGGAAATAACTTAACTGTCATCATGCATGAAGCCTGCCCTTAATATGGACACAACTGCTGTTAATTGTCAAATATATAACATGTTACTACTCCGAACAGTCACATTACAACAGATAATCTACCTTTTTTTTTTAAAAAAGAAAAGCAGAACACAGCGTGTCTTCGCGGCAGGACGACACCAATATTGGAGAGGAGTATGACGATCCACCATCAGTGGAAGAGAATGTGGAAAGTGACAGTGTTCCAATACCATCACAGGCACGCCCAGTCACATTACATAAGAAGCGCAAAAGTGCTTCTTCCCAAAACCCACCCCCTCATGTTCAACAAGCCCTTTCAAAATTGCAAGCTATATCTGCTACTGCCGCTACTTTCAAAGAAACGGAATTCGACTTGTGGGCAAAAAGTTTGGCCGTACAGTTGAACAACATGGATGTGGGTAGAGCTCTTGAGCTGCAACTGAAGTTTCAGACCATGATTTCGGAGGAGAGAATTGCACATGAATACAATACACGTAATTATAATCATCCAACACAACCTCCTGCTTCTCATCTGGCACAAATTGAACGCCCCCACACTTCACGTGCATCACCGTTTCCTCAACACTACAATACACACATTTGGCCTTCTACCTGTGACAATTCTTCATGGTCAAGTGGCTCACCGCACTACTCAATGGGAAATGCATCTTCTAATGTTAAGCAGATGTCAGAACAGACACCAAGCCAACCACGCGACCCATCACCCACCAACAGTGACAGTACTATAGACACTATAATTTCTTCTTTATGTTCCCCTTAAGCTTATAATTAACAACCTAACCTCAACTGGTACAGTAAAATTTTGTAATAGTGTAGTAATGTATAGTAGTTAGAGTACCGAGTACTGTGTATGCTATAATTTCCTACGTGTTTCCTTTTAATTTAAGATATTATAATAAACAAAAAATATAATCATAGCTGGTACATTTGATGTTTTTATAAGTTTTACTGTATCTGACATTCTTAAGTAATACATATTTTAGTTTTTCAGTGGCTAGAGCAAACTACAGTATATATAATTTATTAAAGTACTAGTAATCATACACTTAATTTATTTAAGTAAGTATGCTGTAAATACCTTAATGAAGTCCTGGAGACCTTCATAGATTGCCTTGCATACTTCTGGAACGAAACAGGAGATAGTGCATTTCGGAACACGAAACAGGTAGGATAAACTACCGAAGGAATCTCCCGTGCACAGATACCTTAAAGTAACTTCCAGTTTTATGGAAGCAGGTAAGGCTTCTCTCATTGTTGTGTTCTTTCTTTGTATTTTTGATTCAATTTTTAGCAACAGATATTGAAACTCATCACCTGTGAGCCTGAAAAAATTGTGATAAGACGATGGATCTTCTTCCTTTAGTTCCTTACATAAAGTGTATGATGCTCCCAATGTAGACCTTCTTTGGATCCACTTTCTCACCCAAGCTCTTTTCTTCCTTTTATGTTTCTTGAGGTCTTCGCATATGTCTTTAGCAACCATTTCAGCCACAACACAGACAGCTTCCCTAACCATATCCATTTTGTCCTGTTTAATCAGAAGCACTAATCACTAATGACCAACCACACTAACTAAACAAAGTCCCTTGCTATTTTATCATCCCGTGTAAACACTTCTGGTATGCGAGTCAGCCTGCGTGATAACTAGCATGCGCGCAGGTTAGAAGCATGCTAGACATCTAGCACGAAAAATCATACCGTGTAAACGCCCCTTAAGTTTTGTGTCCACTTAGTGGATGTGTGCTAGCTCATGTTCTGCTCGTAGATAGATAAGTGTTCAACATGTATTAATGTTTGTCAAGTTGGTGACCATGTTCGGTCTCTTTCATCCAACAGAGCTTTGGGACGTTGTGGGAGTCTCGCAGCTCTATCCCAGAGTCCCCAAACTTCCCGGATGGACGGATGCGCAAGCTACCGGAAATGATCCTTGTTATTTATCAGGCCTCTTTCAGACGAGCGCGCGTAGCTGGCAAGAAAACACAGCTAGCTGCTTGTCGGCACTCTACATTGCTTGAACCAGAAGAGGCTGTCATCATATCTCTTGTTCAAATTAAAAATAAAAAGGAAAGAGAAAATTGTGCGCGCATTCTATCATAATTTCAAAGATGGAAAATGGATGTTTTATAGGCCTACACTGTTCTATGAACTGGCAGAAGTTGTCTAATATTTTTAATGGTTCTCTCCGCAAGAGATACCAACATTTCCAACCAACCTGAAGCTTATTCCATTGCAGCTGGTGTCCCACTAGAGTGGTCTTGATCTAGTTCCTTCAATAAATGGTTGTTCTTCCTCCTTAACCTTGTTGCAGGACCCTATCTTGGCCTTCTGCTGTGGTCCTCTTCCGGACCTGTGCCGCCACTACCCTGTGATTGAAACTGAACCATGTTAGGTCTTTAGCTGGAAATATTTGTTCCTTGATTTGTGTCTTTCCGCTCTAGGAGGGATGGGAATCGAACGTAGATGTTTTGCCAACATGATTACTATTCAATAATCGATGTTTATTGGTTGATAATTCTCACAGCTCAGGTGTTTTGAACAAATAAGCCTAGTCTAATATAAATTTATATAAAATTAATATTAATGCATACTCAGTTAGTGACAATTTCTTTGGTGGCCGCATGGATTAAGGCGTCACATTTGCAATATACTAAAATGACAATGAAATCCGGGATCGAATTCGGGTCTTGTGTACTGGGGATATGTTTTCCTAAATGTTTTTCCACTGTACTTTTACGCAAATGTGGGTACACTTTCTCTAAATTAAACTATCCTTATCCCTAACCCATTAGCGTAATTAGTACACATGCGTTCAACCCGAACAGGTATTAAGACGCGGTGCAAGTTAGCGACAGTTTGTTCATTGAACAGGAAACTGTTATTTTAATTCACAAACTGATCCAGGATGATTGTCCACGAGGACGGTTCTGGCCAATAAATATAGTTCAACAAGTGTTTGCAAGATGAACTAGGATGATTGTCCACGAGGTCGGTTCTGGCCAATAAATATAGTTCAACAAGTGTTTGCAAGATGAACTAGGATGGCTCGCTGGCGCACGAAGTCGCAGGTCCCGGGATCAATTCCCTGATCTAGGTTATTGTATCATTCATTTAAAAGGAAAACTATGAAACACTATGTTTACTTTACAGGTAGTATTTTTTTATGTTGTGTATTTTTGAATTTTATGAATACGATTCGTTTGAAATGATTTTAAATGTTTTTTAATTAATTTGCTAATGTATTTCAGTTATCATGAAAACTAAGGGTCATTTATGTTTCTCTGTTATAACAATGATGTTACAGTATTAATGTAAACATTAATGTTGAATGTTGATGTCCATCCGTGGCTCGTTGGTTGATTGATAGATTGATATTAGGCTCTGAGACCGAGTGAGGCGCCCGACTGGTGGTCTGTTTTGAGTGATGCAGTTCCTGGCACGCCCCAAGGGCACACCCAGGGGTGAGAGGGAGGTAAGGGGGGAACCACTTTGACCCTACGACCGCAAATAATTTTAATTAAAAGTACAGTCCAGTTTTCGTTGATGGGTTCTTTTAGGAAACATTAACATACTCTGTGCATCCCAAATTGATAACATTTCACATTATTAATGTTATGTGCTAGTATCTATCAGAAGTGACGTTTTACATCACTTGACTTGACTTATGAATACTTGAAAGTAAACTTAAGTTAGTTACTTTTATAAATATCAAAGAAGGCCCTTCTTTTGATAATTGGACTGTAGAACTATGACGTGGAGTACCGAAGATGTGTAAAATGCGTCGAGGCTAAATGTTAACAGCAGGCTTTACAACTTTATTTTCAAAATGTTTTCTAGACCGGAGCCGCTACTTCTTTATATTCAAGTAGCTCCTCAATTATCCTCACGAGGCTTAGTTAGCCACTTAACAGAAAACTACGAACCCGGGACCTCTGGCTTATAGCCAGGAACTCTGACCACTTAACCAAAGTGGAGGTGTATAAAATTACACCGGCTCTGTTGTTATATAGTTAAAGAAGTAAGTAGATGTTCTTTCCTCGACCGGTTATACTATGACTCCATCTTATATGCTACGCCATGGTGTAACCGTGCAAGGTAAGCTTTCATGGTGGAGTGCACGGTCCAAGGCGTCACTCTAGGCTGCTATTGACGAGTAGATTGGGGATCGAATCCCGGTTGGGTTTTTTCTAGAAGGTTTTACATACTCTCCCAACATCTAAATGCGGGTACATTTCATCTAGATTCAACCGTACTATTGCCTAACACAGGCGTGTAACCAGGTTGTAGGACTCGTGGCTTGACGTATGAATATGTGAATGTTGATCAAGCACTTGTCATATAATGTCTCCGTGAGAACAATTGGGATGTATCTGTCTTTCTATTTGGCTGTTACAAAGTATTGTTCACTCGGCGGACCACAGTTTGAGAACTACTGCGACAAAGCACGGCATAGTGGCAGGGCGGTAATTAGGCTCATGACGTCATTTCCGCAAAGGTACATACATACAACGCTGGTGCGACTCATCGCAAACATCTTTTCGTTCTCCGAGCAGAGTGAACTTACTCGCTGCCATGTTTGTTCGACAGCGTTACATGCGTGTTCAGGACAGACAATTGGGTTAGTCAGAAACAAATCAAACTTAATTCTTAATTGAGAAATTTAACAAAAGATTGAAATAAATGTCACGGTGCTACGCACGGACTTTCTCACTCATTTATCTTAAAATAGACATTTACAAAAACTCGTAAGATTCGTTAAATGAAATAATAGGTCTGTCTATACATTGTTTTACTCTTTGACATTAAGAACTATAAACACTTACATAAAAGTTGAGACAATAGAAACATATCTGTCCACCAAAGATCATAAGAATAGATTATTCATATTTAAAAACCTGTAAATAAAAAGTATATATTTGCTTATAGCTCAGAAATTAATGGTTTTATAAAAAAAATATCACAAATATTTTGTTTAGCTTTAATAGTAGGCCTACTACAAGTTTACAATGGTAAGTTATTTCGTATCTAAAATAATTGTGAAGAAATTATGGGAATTGGAAGATTCCCATCTTGTTTATAGTAATAAACAATGATTAGATATAAAATTTAATCAAAATAATTACACAACAAATTTTGAGATAATCTATTTTTATCATTTTTTTGCACTTAATTAAACTACCCTTAAATTTAGGGTTTGGAATCTAAAACCCGTTATCGAGCTTATGAAAACCCCAGATAGCAAGTTTCGGTAAGATATTCCAGGCTCTAGCCGGGGTTTGAACCATCAACTATGATAGCCTATTGATCTTATTATTTCACCGCCGCTTGAGTGATACTATGTACTAATTAATTTAATGTGCTAGGGATTAGAAAAGTTGAATTCAGAAGAAGTGTATCAGAATTTGCATGGGATATAGTGGAAAACCATTTAGAGAAAAAACCTCGGCACACCCGACCGGGATCGAACTTCCATCTCACAGTCATCGGCAGTTTAGTCTCTTGTGAGGGTGACGCCTCAAACTGTGTGGCCACCGAAGTGGGTGTTTTAATCTAAAGAGGTGTTTATCCACAAGTAATTAAAATATGTCTGTAATCAGGTGTTTGTAGTTTGTGTTGCAAAGCATCATGGGCCAACCAACATATATTTCTGCTAGCGTGTGAATTGTTACGACACACTTGAGCACATTTTCTATTGCCATTTGTAGGCCTACAGGCTTAAGCTAGATTCACACTACTAGTGAATTCATGATTCGTGGTTTGCAATTCACGAATAGTGTGAATCTAGCTTTAGAGGATGGAATACCATATTGTAAAAGTCGTCGAGCGATTTATACTCCCGACATGCTAACAATTTTTTTTTTGAAATTGTGGTTTTTCTTGGTGTTTCCAGGCGAATACTAAAGTAGAACCATTCCACTTTGAGGAAGGTGGTCCGTGTGAAGTCCTCTTCATCCGCTGATAGCATTCTCGCGTCCAGCCTATATAAACTTCTTTGTTATCATTTTGTGTTCCGCACGACAAACGCGCCATCTCCAGCCTTCACCACCATCTCCAGCCTTCACCACCATCTCCTGCCTTCACCACCATCTCCAGCCATCACCACCATCTCCAGCCATCACCACCATCTCCAGCCATCACCACCATCTCCAGCCTTCACCACCATCTCCAGCCTTCACCACCATCTCCAGCCTTCACCACCATCTCCAGCCTTCACCACCATCTCCAGCCTTCACCACCATCTCCAGCCTTCACCACCATCTCCAGCCTTCACCACCATCTCCTGCCTTCACCACCATCTCCAGCTCGGCCCAACAATTCAATGTCATGTTTATTTACTTTTTTCTACACTCATTTTCCATTTCTAGCGTTTACCGTTAGTGCAAAACAGTTTTCTCATTGTTGTTAATATAAACAACTGGGTCTGAAGAAATGAAACGGGAGATTTGTTTGTTTCTGTTTGTCTGAAGCAATACATTGCGCCGTTACCCCGGGTACTTATGTTTTAGAACTATACTATTCGAACTTTGATTTATTTTTCACAAAAATTGATTTGTTTATTTTTTAAATGTAATTGATTTACATATATATTCATCATTGGGATGTATCTCAGCTTACGCACTCGCTCGCTGTTATTGTTATTACATCTGAAACATAGTTACGTGTTGAAATGAAGAATGTTCGCCTCAATCTAGAGAGCAAACTGAAGTGGTACACGAGTCAACCGTCACTCAAATCTCGCCGCCATACATCCCGACGCACTTTGATATTATTACTTTTATATTCTCGGTTACAGATAATTAATGTTATTAATATTAAATTCGCTTGTGAACCACATGTTCATAAATTGCCCTTAACCCCTTAAAAAGGACGCTGCATCTCCCAATTTGAAAATGTCTACTTTAGAAACTATTTGATGGATTAACTGCAACTATTTTTGGATTATTGCTAAGCCTTTAACACCTATCTTAGTCTAAAAATAGATTATCTGAACAAATTTTGTTTGATTTCTTTAGCTCTAAATAATGAAAAATTTAAAAATAACTAAGTGGCATGTTTTCATATTTACTTTAGAATAAACAATTTTATTATTTATAATTTTTATTGTATGTAATAACATTAACAATATTATCTTAAACAGCTGTCTTTATTATAATGATCATTGTTGTGGCCTCTTGAGTTTAATTTGCTGGTGGACTGAGAGATGGCAGCACATGTCAACAATTGCGTCAACTGTTTCTGAACTATATTACTGTATTACATGCAACTCACTATCCTGGTCACTACAGATGGACATACTGTAAGTGAAATGTAAACACTTTTTTAGTTTTTAGTACTAAACTGACCTGGCCACAAGCTTGAAACTGTTGATGATGATGATGATTGAGTACTAAAATTAGCTCTATTTCTGATGTGAACATCTTAACCTTAAAACATTTGTATGGAAACTTCTCTTCCATGTGAAAGCCTATTTTATTGTCCTGGCAGTATTTTAATTGCTTAGATATGTTATATTAAACCTTTATTAAGACCCATTAACAAAACAAGTGGATTGTTAATATGTATTTTGACTTTTAGAGTGTGTATAAGTCAAAATAAATTGAAATCATTTAAAAAATTAACATACAAATATCAGGATTTTTGCAAGAATGACCGATTGATGAACCTAAAATTCAAAAGCACATCACAACATTTATTTAAATGGAGTATTTAGATTGTCAACAAATACTGTTTTAAATATACATAATGCCAAATAACGTAATCTCTCCATTCAAGCGTCTCCTGACACACCTCCATTATATCTCTAACCTGGCAACCACACTCCTCCTATCAACGTGTCTTGTATCTTCAGGTTTCCCAACTAAAATGTTGTCCACACGTGCAACCCAAGCCCAGCGCTGAACGCGAGACAAGTCTAGTGTTTTTATAGCTAAACATTTGTTGGTCAGAATAAATCAAATATTGCTTCAGAACAAACATAGAGAGTTTAACTTTCTTCACGTGATGATATCATTTCTTGTTTAGGCCTATCTGTCAAGAATGTCCTGGAATTTAATGACAACTTTGTCTCGTCCTTTAACAAGTTTCTCATCTAATGTCGCCATGCTCATGACAGATATTCAACAACTGTTGATATCACCACGTGAAGAAAATTAAAACTCTCTATTTGTACTGGACCAATATTGTATTTATGTCAAAAATAACATTTTGCTATAAAACTTGTGTTTTCCCCACCTTGTGTGTTTGTGGATGCCTAAGTTCATCAGTATGAACTTTCTCCGGGTTGTTCAGTGTTCACCTCTGTTAGGTCCAAATATCCTTCTCAGCTCATACTGAGGGGGTCTTGTAATCACCCACACATTGTAGCTTGGTTATGTTTCTTAGGTAATAGCACTTGGAACAAGAATTGCTCCAAACACAATACTTTTGGAACATGAATTAGGGTTCGGCCAGACTGCCAAGCGAGCGAGCGCGTAATTAGCGGACCCTAGTTCATTAGAGAAGATGTCTCTGTCAAAGACACTTGGTACATCTCTGTTCCTCGAAAATTCTTACAACAAATATTGTGTATTTATAAAAAAGAAAAAAGTAGGAGTGCATCCAATTAATAAATTGAGAAATGTGTATGGTACTGTACTGAAGTGTTTTAAAATCAGATTTGCCGCACCAGTGGCGGAATGGTGCGTTGCACTCGATAGCTTTTGACTAGGAGGCAAAGGTTCGAATCTTGGCTCAGTGAACTGAAGGTGATTTTTAAAACTTATTTATTGTTGTGGTTTTTTCATACTCTCTCCAAACTAATGGTGATTCTTATTTGTAAAGGCCTACTTTGATTATAATATTGAAGTATTTTAACATATCGGGTTTACATATATACATTATATTATTTATGGTCTTACCAATTAAATTAGGCCATTAATAGCAAGTGTGTTAAACCTATCACTGATAGAAAAAAGTCATATCATGTCAAAATGAGAAGTTTCCCCACCACTCAATGAACCAACATACAATAATATTGCCTAGCGCCTGTAAACTAGACTGTACCGGGTCGAGCGCTCGCTCCAGTCTGGCCACCTCTCATTACAACCAATGTGTTCTATTTTATATTTTAGTCACTCGCGCGCTCAGTCTGGCCGTACCCTTAGGGGGACCTGGTG
The DNA here is from genome assembly GCA_902151445.1 of Timema monikensis. NCBI lineage: Eukaryota > Metazoa > Arthropoda > Insecta > Phasmatodea > Timematidae > Timema > Timema monikensis. The sequence goes on from CABFVZ010005831.1 coordinate 21,222, forward strand.
GTCTAGGGGTAAGATGTTACACTTCTGAGCTAGAGGTCCGGGGTTCAATCCTCGGCTCCGTCACAGATTTATCTGATTACCAAACTCTTCCTTCACCTCTGACAAGACATCTTGTGAATGTGTGGAATGCCAGGCCTCCACCGTGGTTCAGCCTCCACCGTGGTTCGGATTCCACGTTAAACTGTAGGTCCTCCATTTCATCTCACTATCACCCTACCATTACACATTAGCATAAGTGTGTATAACCCGAACGGTTAGTAAGACGCGGTGATGATAATAATAATAATAATAGGAGCATGAACCTAACACCAGAAATAAATGTTTGGAAGCTTCCGAACTTTGTTTTCATGGTAAAACTAAGCATTTCTTTCACAGCCGTGTCACATGTGACGCTGTAGTTATTGTTTACAACATTACGTACAACAACTTATTGAACAACAAACATTCTTCTTCTTAATTATTAGCCAACTTAAAACTTTATTTTTCGTAATTATTAGCTAACTTAATTTTATGAAAATAGGTGAAAACCTATGGAAGTAAAAATAAAAATACAAACTTATTTTGTAATAGAACTCTGTCTATAAAGGATATAAAATGTGTAGTGGTTAGTCTCGTGTAGCGCAGGTCACACATGATACGTCACTGGTGGGTGCTGGCCGGATGCGTCGTGAGAACAGCCACAGTGGAATGTGGGTGGCGTGGTCAGTCAAGGTAAACAAGGAAACTTTATGACGCGCACTCTCAGAACAACACACATACCGACAGTAACATCATAGCACTTACTGCATCAGCACACGAAAATTTCTATGAGCGAGTGCGAAAGGGCATACCAATTTGGCCGGGAAAGGTATTTTCACATACCTCCCAGGGCCACAATCGACATTACTTCCCATCCGAAAGAAGTTGTGCTATGGATTTTTATCGCTCAATAAAAATACTGGGAACCCTGTTGGTTTTGAACCCACTAATATCGGGTCCTGAGGCTAGTTAGCACTTAACCTAAAACCACCGAGAAGTAGCTATTAATAAATGTGAAACATACGAAGATATATTTAAAAAACACAGTACCAGTATTTAGGAATAAATGGAAGTATGCTATAATGGCAGGATAAACAACCAACAAACACTTGGGCCAAGAGACAAGCTGGAACCTGGAGAGTAGGGCTGTCAGGGTCTTTAAGTTGTAAGTAAGAGGCCACATTTCTAAATATATATTTCATATATTATTACATGTTTGAGCCTGTGAACGGTAGCGTATGAATACAATGCCAGCCAGCACAATTGTGAGAATATTTGGTGACCTCCGTGAGATTCTGCTTTGCTAATTCCCATCAAAACAAGTCAGGAATGTTCCTACAGTCAGGCTCGTATTAATTACACTGTCAAATTTATTTTGTAAAATATATGATAAAAGTGTTGGCACCATATTCGATCCCCAAAAATGTATGTTATTACGTTCCGTCACATTTTCCTTGAAGTTTGTACAATATATGTGATCAATTAATTAAAAGAGAAAACACAGGCCTATAGACTGTTTGGAATGTCTCTCTTCATATTAGACCGTTACATTTTTTAACTGTTTTACATTTAAATAAGTTATATTTTCAGATTTCGCTATTTTCCTCAAGGTAAATAGATTTAATATTTTATAAAACATATTTGATTGTTCTTAAAGTAACATCATATTTCTTATATAAAATAACTTTGGTAAAAGAAATGTGTATAATAGGGAGGTAGCCAACAAGGGCTTACTGAACGCTTTGTTGTTTGTGATTTTGGCCGGCATCTTTGAGCCGGTTTCATAGTCAAATTTAGTACGCCTCAAGTGCGGCGCTACATTAAGTACATGACGACACCTACCTAAACCAGAATGGAATGGGCCATTCTCGCATTGGAAACTGGCCCATTCCATTCTGGTTTAGGTAGGTGTCGTCATGTACTTAGTGTAGCGCCGCACTTGAGGCGTACTAAATTTGACTATGAAACTGGCCCTTTATCTTCACGTACAAATAAAATTATTGGCTGTAGGGTTGGCACATATCTGGAAAACAGGGAATTGAACAAACAACTAGAAAATAAAACTGTAATATTTTGAACTTGGGACGTTTAACTGTAACATTAAAAAAGGCTTTTGCATGCAAGAAGTGTGTTTCTGTCACTTAATTGTATTCAGACCAACCATTTCACTAAATATTTTAAATATAAATGTTTAGAAGTTTCTAGCAGTAAAATTGGTTCTACAGCTGTGTTGGCAGGGTAATGGTGATGTGGCGACGAAAATATACTTGATAATTATTATTTACTGTAGTCAGTGGTACTCCATAGTCTCACACACTCACACACTCACTCTCTCTATATAGAAATATATGTTATATCTTTTATAACTTCACCTCTTCGAGCTAGTAAACTATACTATACTATACTATACATTCATATAACCTCTCTCATTGTTCAAAATTTTTAATGTGTTTTAATGTAATTTAACTTATTTTTTAAATTAATTGAATTATCACATTTTTACTATATATTTTAAGTAGACATTTAATAACATATAGTGAAAAATTAATCATTGTTGTAAACTTAAACCTATCATACTTAATAATTGTTTCTAAACATTTGTCATTTTACATTTCAGTTACATTATAAACCTTACATTCTTTCCATTCACTTTATTTTTATAACCTCTCAAATTTTAAATGAAAGTAATTATACTGTATCAATATCATTTTATAACCTGTTCTATAATAATATTTTGTAGAATACATATTAATATCATTAAAAAATGTTTTCTAACATAGTAAATTATAAGCATAAACGGCCCAAGTCTGATATTATATTTAAATTACGTACCTTACTATAATTATATTTTTTATATTGTTTTCTAAAATGTTCTAATTTTAATTTTGCCGACTGCGGGACAGTTGCAGGCGACCTTGTGCGGCTGGAATTTGCCGACACTTTGTGTGGTTATTCCACCGAGGCTCGGCCAGGTGTGCTTGTGACGTCAGCACGGCTGAGGTGTTGCGTCATCAAACAGTCCTTCCATCATGTCTGACCGGGGGGGGGAGGGATGCAATCGAGTTAGCCCATGTTTAATTTCTCCCTCTACTCGCTTCGGTGGCCGCAGGGTCTAATGCGCTACTCTCGCAGTAAACTAGACTGCCGTTGCCGGGAGATCGAGGTTCGAAACTTGGACGGGTGCACTGAGGGTGTTTTTTCCAAAATTATTTTTTCTCCCTCTCCACGCTATTGCGGGCACACCTCCTTATATCTAGAACCATTAGTAATTAGTGCTTACGCGTATAATCTAAACGGGTAGTAAGACGCGGTGCTGAAAAGAAAACTTCTCTCAAGGACGTAATCACCAGAAACATCGAATGAGTTGCAATATTTATTTATTTTAGCACCGCGTCTTATTACCCGTCCTGTTTATACGCTTATGCAATAATTACGCTAATGGATTAGGAATTGGGAAGGTTTAATATAGAGGGAGTGAACCCGCATTTGTGTGGAGGGAGAATGGAAAACCATTTAGGAAAAACCACTACCAGTTCATCCGACCGAGGTTCGAACCTCGATCTCTCCGTTCTCGGCAGTCTAGCTCAACACGACTGGCGCGTTAGCCAACTACGCCACCGAGGCGGGCGAGTTGCAATAAAGTACCAACACTGATTACACATGGTGGCTACAGTCAGGGAATTTAACTAAAAATAAGAAAAAGTCAGGGAATTAAAAAATATTTCTAAACTATCCCATTAATTTTGCAACTAAACACTAAAACAAAAGCTTATAATACTTACTATAAAAATTAAAATGTTATTTTATTTAACTGATAAAACCGTTTATGTTTAGTAGATACAAACAAACATTTTGTTTAATATGTGATCAATAACTAATGTCATCACCCATCAAATATGTTTTGTAGCCGCCCTGTTCGAATTCTCTACTCACACTCGCGTATAGACTACAGCGCTTGGTGGTTGATTGTGTCACTAGCATACCTCATTCCTCCGGGATTCATTATAAAAAATTGTAAATTATCATCATTTGTTTGTATTTAATATCTACCGACAGCTGTTGATGGCTGTATTTATGTGTAGTAGTCTCTTCT